>PVKA01027492.1:0-30447 GCA_004027165.1 Ctenomys sociabilis
GTAATATGAGTAATTGGTTAGAAGACAATAGTATGTATTACAATAAGTACTGGTAAAGAAATTCTGTATCACTTATAATTTTTTTCTGTTTTAATTCTAATTTGAATTCTCTTCAAAAAAATAAACAGCATTTAGAAAACTGTATAATATTTGCAGTAAGAGAATAGAGAAATTTTTTTATTTTAATTTGAAAATGTTAGGTTTTTTTCACAGGTGATGCAGCAGGTGAGAAGCAGAAATAAGGTGGGAGAGAGCCTATGTTAATTCTGAAGACACAGATAGAATTAAGGCCAAGGAGATGGGGTATCTGCTGATCTGAGACAGGAAGGATGAGATTTTATGGACTTCTGATGGTGGTGGAGTTCGAGGGGTAGGTTCAGTGGCACACAAGGAGCTGATTGCAGGTTTCCTTGTGTGCACTAGAAAGGTAAAAGGAAGTTATACTCTGGGCTGGAGTGAGGAAGACAGAGGAAGTGGAAACAAGTTGTTGTTCTGGAGGATACAGCCACGTTGAGTCAAGGCCAGAGATTTAGCAGTTTGTACTTGTGTTGGAATCTATCAGAAAAGACTTGTAAATACTGACTGAAATCATGACATTGCAACATCTACCCATGTTCATATTCAGTTGAGATGGGAAGGTGTGCACTAAGATTAGACATGTTATTTTTTACCAATTAAAACATAATATATTTATCATAAACATTAGGCAAGATTATTTTTGAGATATGTAATCTAAAAGGTCACAATTGTATTTGCTATCAGCATGAAATACCAGATCACTTAAATTAGTGATTTGGATATGGCCTCTGGGCATCAGTAAGAGGACCAGAGGAAGGATTTTTATTTTAAAATAAAAAATAGTGGGGCTCAGTTTTATGTTCCAAAGATAAGGCCTGGCTCCATCTACAGGCCCAAAGTTGTTGGATGTTGCATAGCCAATAGTTTTAGAATTTTTCCTACCCTGACAAGAATTTTGTCTATCTTTGGAATGGAAATAACGCTAAACAATATGTATTAAATTTATAAAACCTAGTCTCAGCATCAGTTTGAGTGGCCGGCAAAACAAAACAAAAAACTATATACACCAAGGGACTGTGCCAATATGCAGCAGCAGGTTGTTTTTACTTTTATTTAGTCATGGTTACTCATGG
This sequence comes from Ctenomys sociabilis, assembly GCA_004027165.1. Lineage (NCBI taxonomy): Eukaryota > Metazoa > Chordata > Mammalia > Rodentia > Ctenomyidae > Ctenomys > Ctenomys sociabilis. Next base: position 1,152 of record PVKA01027492.1, read on the forward strand.
TTCTTCCATGGAGATGACCAGTAGAAATAACAGTTTGGCCAGAGCAAGGAGGCAGAGTGCCCCAGGGTCCTTTAGTCTTACAGAACCACGTGGGAAGCCGAGTTTGTGCTCTGGGGCACCGCCTCAGAGTCCAGTCTGACCTCCAGTGGCTGCCTTAGCAGTCAGGACATGGCTTAGGGGGCCTCTTAAGGCAGTCCCTCATAACTTGGCCTGGCTTTTGACAGTGGTAGCAGATGAATCTAGTCATGGAGCTCTTCTTGGAGCCTGGAGAATCAGAGGTAGTGTCTGTTTTGAAGCCATAACAAAAGCAGCCATTTAAAAAAAAAAATCTCTTTGTTTTTTCTCTCCCTGGTTTTCTCCCAGTCCGTTATAGACTACTAAGGAAGCAGTTTTTACTAAAGTAGTAAGTGAGCTATCTGGAGCAAAAGGTATCTTTTGTAGCTCTCTTTAATATTTGGAGCTAACTGAGTTGAGGAAGTCTGTAAGAATAATCTGTTCCTCTATTGAATTAGGATCTATGGAAGTATGTTTTACCAGTGTTTCCATTAATAGGTCTAAAAAAGCAGAGGGGTTTTTATCTTTCTCCTGATAAACAGTCAAAAATTTAAAATAACTGGAAGGCTTGATTTTAGTTTTACTTAGATATTTAAGAATACACACTTGAAAATTTCTTCTGCTCCAATCTTCTGTTTGGCTGTTAGGTCAGCAGAGGCCAATGGTAGGAGCTAGTTGGCTCCAGTGGGAACTGGTTGTTCCCTTGGCCATCTATCTTCTGGTTTAAAATTAACAACATATTTACCCTTAAGTGTAATAGCAGCTTATAATGTGGCTTGCCTCTCATTAGAAGTCAATGTTTGGTTTAAGATTAACATTACATGTTAGAGTAAATCCTCTAACAATATCAATGTGCTTATCATGTTCCTCAAAAAAAATTCCAAATTCTAACTGTATCTGTTTTAGGTCACTGGGAGAGAAAGGTACATGAACTTTGGGAGTTTCAAATTATCCATTTACTTTTTGTAAAAGATATTTATCTTGAGGAGCTTGCACAAACTTAGTTCAGGATGAGTGTTTCCCCATCGAGGACAGGTTTACTGCTGGTCTGGAAGCTCCTCTAGACTAGAAGGCCAAGTAGGGGAAAACTTAGATGCAGTAATGGTGCATGAGATGTTGATTACATCTGTGTTGTCCTCAGGTTCCAAAGATTGGGGAGCAGCAGTCTCAGGCTCTGGGACAATGAGTGCCTTAGGAGCCTAAGGTATTCGGTTTTCCTGTGGCTCATACCTACATTTTGCAATGCAAATCAATGTAAAACAAAACAATACCTGAACATAAGGCATTTCTGATCATTTTTATTTTCTTTTTATATATATCATTCTAGTTATAAAACAGTGTCATAATTGATTCTTTTCTCTGCATTAGATTTTAGCTCTACACAGGCCATGTACACATGCAGTTCTTTTTTAACATGTAAGGTTCTAACATCTTCTAATACTTAATAATGCACTCTAAAGGAGTGAGAGAATTTGATGGTGAATAAATACAAGCAGAGATAGTTTGGGTGTCTGCTCCCTATTTCTAGTTGGTCTTTATACCCTCAAGATATCTCTCAAGTGGATTCCACTCCAGAGTAAGTAATTGCCTTCTGGAGAGAGACTGGAAGACAAAATCCAACAAACCTTTCTACCCTCAAACTGATGCATGACTTCTTCTAAGAGAACTCATGGACTACATGCACTTTATTTAGTCTTTCAAAGAACCAACTTTTTGATTTGTGGATTCTTTGAACTGTTTTCTTCATCTCTATTGAATTAATTTCGGCTCTAGTCTTTATGATTTGTTCCCGTCTTTGTGCTCTAGGTTTGCTCTTCTTTTTCTAGGTGTTGGAGGAGCAACATTAGGGTGCTTATTTGTTCCCATTCCGTTTACCTAATGTGTGAGTTCATAGCTATGATTTTCCCTCTACGAACTGCTTTCATCACATCTCATAAATTCTGGTAAGTTGTGGCTGAATGTTCATTGAATTGTAGATATTGTGGATTTCTTGTTTAATTTCTGCTTTGACCCAATGATTGCTGAGTAGGGTGTTGTTTAATTTCCATGAATTTAGCGGGTTTTTCTGATTTCTTTTGTCATTTATTTGCAGTTTCATTGCACTGTGGTCAGACAATATGCATGGGATAATTTCTAATTTCTTTCATATACTTAAGCATGTCCTCTGGACTTGTATGTGGTCTATTTTGGAAAATGACCCATGTACAGCTGAAAAACATGTGTATTGAGCTATGGTTGGGTAGAACACTTTGTATATGTCCACCAGGTCCATTTGTTCCAAGCTCTGGTTCAGTTCTGCTACTTCCTTGCATTTTTATCTGGTTGACCTATCTTTTTGAGTTAAGGGGGTGTTAAGGTCTCCTGTTAATATTGTGGTCTTGGATATTAGGTTTTTCATGTCCATTAAGATTTGTCTTACAGAGCTGGGTGCTCCTGTGTTTGGTGCCTAGATATTTATGAGTGTTACCTCTTGCTCTTGAATTTTTCCTCTGACCAATATATAGTGGCCTTCTTTGTGTCGTTTGATCCTTCTTGGTTTGAAGTTGAGACTGTCTGAGAACAGAATTGTTACTCCTGCTTTATTCTGTGGTACTAGGGCACATAATATTGTTTTCCATCCTTTGACTTTGAGCCTATGAATGTTGTTTAGAGTTAAGTGTGTTTCTTGTATACAGCATATTGTTGGATTTTGTTTCCTAATCCACTGTGCCAGTCTATTTCTCTTAATTGGTGAATGGAGTCCGTTTACATTGATCGTTATAATTGAAATGCATTGTCTTATGTTTGTCATGATATTTACCTGCTGTTGTTTATTCCTCTATATTTAATTGTCTGTCCTGTTTAGTGGGTTCCTTCCTTTTAGAGGTGAATGATTTCACCTCTAAAAAAAATCATTTACACAAAAAATGCGATGAGGTGGGAGTCTCTCCTTTTTTTTTTAATTAGATTTTATTGCTACTATTTATTTATTTATTTATTTATTTATTTATTTATTTATTTATTTATTTAGTGGAACCAGGGATTGAACTCAGGCCCTTGTGCTTGCCAGGAAAGCACTTATTCCACTGAGCCATTTCCCATTTTAGATACACATAACTATCACATTGATCATGGAGAATTTGTACCTGTACATGATAGAACTCATTTTCCAATCTCCCTACCTTACCTGCAACTTCTCCTCTCCTCCCAATTTACAGAGCTTCTTTCATGTTTTCTTTTTTCCCTCAGTGTTTTATTTATTTTTTACTTTTCTCTTTCGTTTTCCCCTTGTCTCTCCCCTATTGCCCTCTCCATTTGGACATTTTCCTCCTAGTTCACAATACCCATTACACACTGTAGTCCTTATTTACACTCTTGGTTTCTCACACCAGAGTCTCTCCTTTTTTAAAAATGTTTCTAGAGCTACTAAAAAACTTGCAGTTACAAAATAATTGATAAAATTATTCCTCTGGATTGTACAATAAGGGAGACAGGGAGCACTGCTAAGACATGGTGTGTGATTAATCAGACTTGGCTTCTTTCTCTTCTGTTTCACCAGAAGCTGCACTCTCCTCATTTTTAGTTTCTCCATTTTCCACAGGTAAATCTTCCTTGGTTTCTTGGTTAACCACTTCAGCCTGTTTTCCCTTGGCTCCTCTTTTCCCCTTTGCTTGCACTTTTTTGTCTGAAGATTTATCCTTCCCCGCTGCCTTTTTTGGCTATGTTTCCACTTTAGCTGGAAAAAGTTAGCTGACAACCTAGCTGATCTCTTGGGCTCTCCCTTGCCACTCTTTCTGCCAAGCTGATCTTCCTCTTGGGCATCCTGGTGCAGGGCAGGGAAGGGCATGCAGAACCTGCTGGTTGAGGCCCATGGGGGCCTCACGGACTGCTGCTGCTCCTCCCTCCCCAGGGCTGCTGAGACCCATGGTCGGGGCGGTGGGAGTAGACTTATATTTATCATGTAGCAATCACATTTTACATGTCAGTAAAGGCTCACTAGTTAATGTTGACTAAAATCTCTTTCTTAGATACTCTTACAAAAGTAAAGAACAAGTGTAAATCACTCCCCTGATTGCTGCTGTAACTGTTACAAGTATTCTGAGCCTAATTTCTGAAGGGGAGAGTAATTAACAGGTTCTACTGAAAAGCTTAGGAATGATTCCTAGTTTACTACCAGAGAGATATAAGTACAATTTTTTCAGTGATCAGGAGCCAGTTTCCATGAAAGAACATTTGGGTATCCACCAGAGACGCGTCCTGGCCATGACCCCTCAGTTGTTCTCAGTTTCTATTGGCCCACTGTTATGGATGGTGTCTAGTTGTCCCTCCAAAGCCTCATGCAGCCATTAGACAGACTTCTAGAGCTTGTGATTAACTCATGATCCACTGGGATTAAGGGAATGAGTACTGCTGATACCATGAGTGTGAGTACTACACCCAGCCTGGGGCAGACAGCCTGAATGCAACTTAAGGGAGGCAGACTTTCTCTCTGTAGATATTGTTACTTTTTACTCTTCCCTTTTGCTCTTGAGGTTTTACTGCCTTCTGACACCATGAACTGCCTCCCTCTGCCATGTGCCAGTCTGCCTTGGAGTGACCTGAGTATGGACTGAAACCTCCAGTAACTGTGAGCTAAATAAACCTTTCCTTCCTTCATTTTGAGTGTTGGGTATTTGTCCCAGCAATGAGAGAAGAGTAACTGAGACACCCACAAAATCAGAGATCAGCCTTCAGAAAAGAATGCAGCTGTCCCACTGGCCAACATTCCATCAGCTATTGGCCTTAATGGGGATTCACCAAAGAGATGCTGAGGAAACCTGTCCTCTGCTTTAAAGAGGGTCAGCTGCTCTAAGAACATTTAATGAGCTGGCAGAGTAATCAATGTTTGTTAAAGTTCTATAAGATAATGAAAAGCCTGAACAAGATTACCTAACACTTGATAAGTTCACAGTAATGTTAAAGCGCACAACTTATTAAAGTATTTTAATGCACTTAAATGATAACTAAATCTAGGAAAACAGAAAAGGTCACAGATCCTTCCTTAGTCTAAATATGTTTTGGTCCCATAAGTGTGCTGCTTTTGGAGATAGCTCTTTCTGGTATTATAACGAAGTTAGTTCTTTCTACTGTGTCTCAGTTTCACCTCACAAGGGAGACCTACCCAGAATACTAAGCCACTACATGAATTTTATATGTATTCTCCTGGTGAGCATAACTCCACATGTCTCATCTGACCCAGAGATGGGGTGTGTGACCTTCCTCTAGAATGACTTCCCTGTCTTTGGTGTTAACAACGATGGGCTTCACTTAGTTGGAACAGTCTAGAGGGGTTTTTCTTTAATTTTATATGTTTCTAAAAAGGAAAGTGCAAAAGGTAGACAAAAATTAAGAGCAAGGTCAGAGAAAGGAAACCAAAGCAGAACATGCTTGGCATTTCCTCTAGAGTATAAAGGAGGATCAGAGCCAGTGAATCCCAGTGAAATCTGTCCTCAAAGTCTTAAGAATGATCACAGACCTAGTGTTATTTTTAAATGGTGGATGCAGTCCTGTATTTTGTTACATAAGCATGTATATAGAGGACTCATTTTATAGAAGTCTATATTAAAGTCCGCTAGAGGGTGCTCTAACATTACTCTTTCTAGTGCCATTGTCTAAAGCCAAGGAATATCAGTAAATCTAACAACTAGATTAAATGCAACATACACAGGAACAAAACATTATAAAAGATCTCGTTAAATAAATCACAACTTTATAGGCTTCCCATGTTTTAACTTAGATTTATCACATTTTAACAGAACTATAAGAGACAAAGCATAAGCAATTATAAGCAATGAGCAAAGACATATCAAAATTTGAAGCATAAAAACTTATTACCCAAGTGAGTCACAATCCAGAGTCTGTGAAACAAAAGCGGACTTAGTCTATCCAGTGACCTCAGTGGATGATCTCTAAATGATATAAGGCAATGAAACTGAAAACCTGAAAGATATTGAGAATGGGTTCATGTTCCCTAAAATCAAAGAATGAATTTTAGGAACAATGAGGTTAAGAGCAGAATATATTTATTGAGGGAAAGAAAGTTTCTATCTAAGAGAGGGAATGAAGGGGATCTGAATGGGTTGATAAAAGAGTTACTATTGATGCATGTTGGATGACAGATGTCAGAATGTAATGAAAAAGAGAGGGCTGAGGTGGAGAGAGAGATTTAAGACAGTAGTCTTCCTTTTGGGATGTTTGAGGGGGGTTCTGTAAAGATGGCAAGGAAACATATAAGAAATTTTCTTGTGGCTGAGGAGAATACTCAGAGGCATAAATAGCTACCTGGTAAATGCAAGGACTTGAGTTCGATCCCTGGCCAGAATGCAATGCTGACCTCAGAACCCTAGGAGCACCATCTAAGGCCCAGAACACCAGGTGTGCTGTACCATCCCCAGAGCCCAGATGTGGTGGTGCATGCCTGTCATCCCAGAACTCAGGAAGTTGAGACAGGAAGAATGTTGTGAGTTTGAGAGCAACCTAGGGGTTACAAACTGGCAAACTGCATAGTAAAACCCTGTCTCTCTCAACACACACAAAAAGAGAAACCCTTTTTGCATTCTCACCTGCAACATAATTTTGTGATCACACAGATAATTACTGAAGAGAGCTACATAAAACTATAATACATCAATCTTCCATGGTAACATTACATAATACACATGGAAGGTCTCTCTATGGTATAGGGTATTACCTGACAGTCAAAGTCAGTGATGAATTTGAGACAGGAGATTTTTTATGAGTAACCTACAAATATTTATCACTTACTTAATATTTGAAATTTTCCGAATACTGCAACAAATATTTTATGGGCAGCAGAGTCTCTAAAGGTCAAGATAGTGTACATAATTTTGCATATTCACATTTCATATTATTCAAAGTTATTAGGTAAAGAAATTGTGAATCTGGAAGATGACAGTATTTAGCTGACAGTATTTAGTTTTACCTCAACACTTATTGGTATGTATCTTCCTGCTGGGAGTTGACCACCAGATGTGCAGTTTTAAGTGTAAATCACATAAGCTATTACTTTCCAAAGTTAGATTTTTATTTCCATTATAAAACTATAGAATATGTAGACATGAGATATAATGTTTCTTCACTAGATTTCCTCTTCCAGAAAGAGAAAGCATTCAAATTATCCTATTATATTGCAATTGTGGTAGGATCAGACCATTTGTTTCTACCGCTGATGGGGGGACATCATACTATTCCAGAAATACATGGAGTCATACATGGAAACATTTGAGTCAGTATCAACACCATCAGCTCAAACCTAGAAATATTATTTTCTGGGTACATGAGTGAGAAAGGCTAGTGTGAGAGAAATGAGAACTGTGATGATTTTGGCTTCCCATGATTCTGGGTGCAGCCTTAGTTAGCAGAAGTACAAATATAACAAAGTAGAAGCCATGTTCTGATAATACAGTTTTTTATGACAAAAAATGAGTTGAGGATTCAGAGTAGAGCTTAGTTACTGAACTCTTGGCCAACATATGTAATGGCCTGAGTTAATAGTACTGTGAGAAGAAAAGGTAAAAGAGAATGAAGAACGGAAATAGAGAAAAATGTGGAATGGAAACAATGAATGTATAAAAACTGAGTGGGACCCAAAAGTTTTCAGGACACAGGGTTGGCTGCACTTTCTTTGTTTCATCCCATCATGGTGCAGTCATCAACTCTATGGCACAGACCCCCTTGAGCCATCTGCCATGCTGGGCAGATTAGGTTCATGCCACCTCAAGTAAACTCTCCATATTGTAGCACCACCATTGTTTAATGGGGCCAGAGCAGGCCCACTAGAACTTTCCTAAAACAGGTTGGTCTTCCGTCAGTTTTAGACTTATACTCATTTTCACAATGATGCTCTTGTGAACACTTTGTACAGATACCAGGAGATTTTTAAAATTATTTTTATTGAGAAACAAATATCAATGTGATAGTTTCAAAACTGATTAATAGGACAGTTTCAATAATTAATACATTGTACATTGTTAGCTTCTTAGTGGTTATCCATAGTACAAGAAGCAGACAGGATATCCTGTCCAAACACTATTAGTATAAATCTTTCTTCTCATTGAATTAAGCAAAGTAGCTGTATATCTATCCGAACTATTCTGTATATACAAATACAAAATGGTCTTTCCTTTGTGGCCCTTTTTTTTGTTTAGTCCTGTCAGAGATGATTATTCCATTAGTACCTAAATACTATAGGTGCATGAGTTCAGTAAAACACTCCAACAGAGTCCAGCAGTCCACAATAGTAGTGGGTTATCTGCAGAACATGTTCACTTGGGCCCTTCACAGCTCAGTATATTAATATGGCTTTATTTTATATATCTTGTTTTTATTCTTTTCTGCTGGATGGTTAACACCAAGATAAATTAAGATCTATATAACATGAAATGTAACTTTTGTATTTGATAAGGTCAGTCAAGTACCATCAGGGTTTATCCTGTAACCCTATATTGCACTTTGTAGATCCTTTGTCAGTGACAGCCATATGGATGAGTCACGGCCATTGCTTGACCATTTTTTTCTCTGTGAAAGCCTGAGAGAATGTTTTCTCTCCATGTGCCTCTCCTTAGGCACACTCTACATCATCGACTACATTCCTCTGTGGCTCCATAATCTCCTTGATCAGAAAATTTGGGGCATAACTGAGTTACATGATATTACAGTACAGGTTCTCCTATATTCTGAGTCTTCACTGACTTTGAAAGGATAGGATCAAAATGTTGGCTGACCTTGCAGCCCTTCCTTTTCTCTAATTTTTGATCTGAAAACTTAGGTTGTTAACCCTCCAGAAGAGAAACCTTTTTTTTTTTTTTTTTTTTTTTTTTTTTTTTTGCAGAACTGGGGATTGAACTCAGACCCTTGCACTTGCCAGGGAAACGCTTATTCCACTGAGCCATCTCTGTGGCCTGAGAAACTTATTATTACCCTCCAATATATGCAGTTCTGTTTACCCTATCTGTCTAAACATCAAACATAGTAGGCATAACATGGAACAGGTATTTTCCATCAAATATTGATATGTTAAACTTTAAGTCCTTACAGAAAATGAAAAAAAAACATTTTTTAATAGGAAAGATCACTTATTTACACAGAAATTTAGAAATCTAACCATATACAGCATTGTAGCAGGACTGTCTTGTGACATTTATTTTCTTGTGTCTTTTTTTAAAAAACTTTTAACCTTTTATTTTAAAAAAATCTTTTATTTGGAAGGAGGTATAGTAATAGTTGGTATGTCATGACAAGAAGTATGTATTTAGAAGACCAGAATGATAGGCATTCCAAGCATGACCCTACTATTACACATTGTTATCTTAAGTGCAGTTATTTGGCTCACAGGTTCTCAGGATCATTGCCTTACCCATTTAGTGCATATAAATGTATGGCTTTGCCCCTGTCGTGTTTCCCAGCTCTTCTCCTTGCCTTCTCTTCATTGTCTGATCCAAAAGTTCTCGCTTTCCTTTTAATTGTGTTATACCTTTCTATGTATAACTCTTCTTTTGAGTACTTATACTAGGGAGACTATACAGTATTTACACATGTGGGTCTGGTTTATTTCGCTTATATCTTCAAGTGGAATCCACTTAAATATGAAGGCTTCAAGTTTATCATTCTTTATAGCTGAGCCCCCATCCCCAAGACCTCTGAGTGAATGAGAACTTCTGAGACTCTCTGGGCTCCAAACCACACCACCCCAGCCCACCTGGTCTGGTGAGAGTGTGGGCGAACTTCTAGATTACCAGCATGCCTCTGGCAAGAGTCCTCCGGAGCCCCAGTCCACAAGCCCGTCAAGCCAGTGAGAACTTCTGAGACTCTCTGGGCCCTGATCGACCCCAGCCTGGCCCAGTGAGTGTGTGGGAGAACTTCCAGCTTCCCCACGCACCACCTGTGAGAGCCCTCCAGAGCAAAACACAGGCACCCGCATGAATGAGATTCTCTACTGCGCCCCCGAGACCTCTGCAAACTTCTGGAGCCCCCTCCCCCGAGCCCGCTGAGCAAGTGAGAACATTTGCGAATTTCTCTGCCTCTGATCCAGCCCAGCATGGACCGGTGAGTGTGTGAGAGAGTTTCTGTGCTCTGTGGTGCTCCTAGGTACAGGGGTACAACAGAAGGGCACCACAGGATCACTTTTCTGCCAGAGGTGCACAACAGATTCACTTCCAAGGGCTGCAGCAAAAAGGAACTGAACACAACAGCTAGACCCAGGCCAGGCATAACTGAATAAAATCAAACTTAATAGATCTGCACTCGAATCTCATTATGTGCTAAGTTTATAACTGCACCAAAGCTCTACACCAAAGGTCAGAGGTCAGTACTATACACAATGACAAAGACAAGCAGTAAAATGCAATCTGAGGCCTCGAGCCCACCCATGACAAGTGCAGAGGACACTAGCTCAGCTGAAATGAATGAATTAACAGTGTCGGAAGCAAAGAAACAACTGAAGAAAGGTATAGAGGAAATCAGAGCAGAATTAATGCCTGAAATAAAAAAGAAATTTCTGAATGCATAGCATCTGAAATAAATAATTCAATGCAGAAACAGATGGGGGAAACCCAGTGCCTACACAGAACAAGTGCAGAGAACACTAGCTCAGCTGAAATGTATGAATTAACAGTGCTGCAAACAAAGAAACAACAGCAGAAAGGTAAAGAGGAACTCAGAGCAGAAATAATTGCTGAAATAAAAAAGAAATCTCTGAAATCATAGCATCTGAAGTAAAGAATCAAATATGGACATATATGGAGGAAACCCAATTTCAAAAAGACTCTGCAGTAAAAGAATCAATAGCTATCTCTAAAGAAGACATTGATAAAAAAAAATAGAGGAGATTAGAAATATGACAGATTCATTGGATGAGAAATACAGGAAAGAAATAGACCACAGGAAGCAGAGTCAAAGAGATGTAGAGGATCTTAAAATCTCAATAAAAATCTGCAAAACCATTTGAATGAAAGTGAAGACAGAGTTGCAGATTTTGAAGACACTGGTGCAGCTAGTGAAAAGGTGAGAAAGGATCTCTTAAAAACAATGAGGTTGCAGGAAAAAATAATCCATCACCTGCAAGACGATGCCAAGATGAACAATGTGAGACTAATAGGCATCAATGAGAAAGAAGGAGTCAATACAAAGGATATGAAAAGAATATGGGCAGAATAGCATAAAACTTCCCAAATATGAGGAAACAATCTGACATTCAGGTAACCCAAGTATACAGAATGCCAAATAATTCCAACTCAATTAAAAATACACTGAGACATACAATAGTCAAGATCTCAGAAATCTAACACAGGAGCCGCAAGCCCACCGACCCTCGCTGGGCATCCCAGTTTGGTGAGTCTGAGGGAGAGTCTTTGGCTTCTTCCCATGTGCACTGCACTAGCCAGAGCCCCGCCCCCAAGCCCGCAGAGAGACCAACCGGCCTGAGACCCCAGGGCCCACTACTGGCAACTTCCCAGGTCCCTGCCTCCAAGCCTGCCGACCTTCACTTCGCATCCCAGTTAGGTGAGTCTGAATGAGAGCCTTTGGCTTCTTAGCGTGAGCACCTTGCTACCCAGAGCCCTGCTCCCAAGCCCGCCAAGACAGTGGGAATTTTCCCAACTCTCTGGGCATTCAAGGTTGGTGAGTGTGTGGTGAGACTGAGGGAGAGCCTTAGGCTTCTTCCTGCACTCTCTGCACCGTCTAGAGCCTCAGGCCCCAAGACATTCTAGTCAGAGACCTACATGAGACACCCCAGACAGATCTTCCTGGCAACTCCGTGGAGCCCCAGCACCCAAGCCCGCCATGGGAGTGAGAACTTTTGGTGACCCTCCTGGCACTAGATCCACCCTCATCCAGCCTGTGAAGTGTGTGGGAGAGCTTCTGCACACCCCAGTGATCCCCTCACCAGGGACCCAACAGAGGGAAACCACAGGAGCTGCAGCAAAAAAGAACTGAACACAACAGCTAGATCCAGGCCAGGCATAATTGGATAATCTCAAACTAAATAGACTGGAATGCGAATCTCATTACATGCTAAGGTTATAGCTGCACCAAAGCTCTACACCAAAGGTCATAGGTCAGTGCTATATACAATGACAAAGATAAGGAGAAAAATGCAATCTCATGTCTCAAGTCCACCAATAAATGCAGAAGACACTAGCTCAGCTGAAATGAATGAATTAACAGAGACAGAAGCAAAGGAACAACAGCAGAAAGATATGGAGGAACTCAGACCAGAATTAATGAATGAAATAAAAAAAGAAATTTTTGAGTACATAGCATCAGAAGTAATGAATCAAACCCAATGTCCACCCAGAACAAGTGCAGCGAACACTATTCCAGCTGAAATGTATGAATTAACAGCATCAGAAGCCAAGAAACAACAGCAGAAAGGTCATGAGGAACTCAAAGTGGAAATAATTTCTGAAATCAAAAAAAAAAATTCTTTGAAATCATAGCATCTGAAGTACAGAAACACTTTCAGAAATATACAGAGGAAACCCAACTTGGAAGAAATTCTGCAGAAAAAGAATTAATAGCTACCTCTAAAGAAGACATGGATAAAAATAGAGGAAATCAGACATATGACAGATTCCTTGAATGAGCAATACAGAAAAGAAATAGAACACATGAAACAGAGTTAAAGAGATATAGTAGAACTAAAATTATCAATCACGAGTCTACAAAACCATTTGGCTGAAAGCAAAGACAGAGTTTCATGTCTTGAGGACAATGGTGTAGCTAGTGAAAAGGTGAGAAAGGATCTCTTAAAAGCAATGAGAATGCAGGAAAAAATAATCCATTACATGCAAGATGACACCAGGATGAACAATGTGAGATTAATTGGCATAATTGAGAATGAAAGGGTCAATACAAATGATATGAAAAGAATATAGGGAGAAGTAATAGCAGAAAACTTCCCAAATATGAGGAAAAACATCCAATATTTAAGTAACTGAAGCATACAGAACACCAAATAACTACAACCCAAGTAAAAACACACCGAGACATATAATAGTCAAGATCCCAGAAAGCCAACACAAGAATAATATACTGAAAGCTGCTAGAGAGAAGAAGCAGATCACATTCAAAGGAAAACACATCAGAATTACAGCAGACTTCTCTACACAAACCAATGACAGTATGGAGCAAAGTTCTTCAAGTCCTATATGAAAACAAATTCCAGCCCAGACTATTATACCCTGCAAAACTCTTTTTCAAGTTGGATGGAGAAGTGAAATACTTTCATGAAAAAACAACTAAAGAATTTCATGATGACAAAGCCATCCCTACACAGGCTACTGAAAGATGTTCTACAGAGAGAGCACAATGACCAGAACGCCATGAATGAGAACGGAAGGAACCCACTAAATAGGACAATTAACCACAGTATAAAAAGGAGTAAACAGCAGGTAAATATCCTGACAATCATAAGTCAACACATTTCAATTATAACCATCAATGGCCACTATATATTGGTTGGGGGAAAAATTCAAGAGGAAGAGGTAACACTCATAAATATCTAGGCATGAAACACAGGAGCACCCAACTATGTAAGATCTTGATAGACTGGAAAAACCTAATATCTAAGACCACAAACTTAACAGGAGACCTTAACACACCCTTATCTCAAAAAATATAGGTCAATGAGACAAAAAATTAGCAAAGAACTAGTAGAACTGAACCAGAGCTTGGAACAAAAGGACCTGGTGGATAAATACAGAGTGTTCCACCCAACCACAGCTGAATACACATATTTTTCAGCTGCACATGGGTCATTTTCCAAAATATACCACATACTAGTCCAGAGGTCATGCGTAAGTGTATGCAAGAAAAAAGAAATTATCCCATGCATATTATCTGACCACAGTGCAATGAAACTGGAAATAAACAACAAAAGAAACCAGAAAAACCTCCTAATACATGGATATTAAACAACACCCTACTCAGTAATCAGTGGGTCACAGATGAAAGGAAACAAGAAATTCAACAATATCTACAATTCAATGAAAATTCAACCACAACTTATTGGAATTTATTGGATGCGATGAAAGCACTTCTCAGAGGGAAAATCATAGCTATGAGCTCACACATTAGGCAAGCAGAACAGGAACAAATAAATCCTCTAATGTTGCACCTCAACCATCTAGAGAAGTAAGAGCAAACCAAACCCAGAGCCCAAAGATGGGAAGCAATCATAAAGATTAGAGCAGAAATTAATTCAATTGAGATGAAGAAAACAGTTCAAAGAATCAATGAATCAAAAAGCTGGTTCTTCAAAAGACTAAGTAAAATTGATAAGCCTCATCATTCTTTATAGCTGAGTAATACTCCATTGTATAAAAATACCACATCTTTTTCATCCATTCCTCAGGTGGCGGGCATCTTGGTTGTTTCCAAGATTTGGCTATCACAAATTGTCCTGCTATAAACATAGGTATACATATGTCACTATGATGTGACATTTTCAGTTCCTCTGAGAAAATTCCCAGTAGGGGGAGAGCTGGCTTGAATGGGATTTCTAGTCCTAGTTTTTAAGGAGTCTCCACACTGATTTCCATAATGTTGTACCAGTCTACATTCCCACCAGCAGCGGAAAAGGGTTCCTTTTTCCTCACAGCCTCTCCAACATTTTTTTTAGTTGATTCGTTTTTGTCTTTTTTTTTTTTTTTAGTATCGTTTTCAAGATTTTTAAATGTATTTAGTACAGAACTTTATTACACAACTTGGATGATTTTTCAGCCTGTCCAGTGCTGTGATTATAGCTGTGCACAGCATCCAGAATTGGTAGGGATGGAACCCTGGTACCTGCACTTACCTAAGCAGGTGCTTAAGTCTGCTGAGCTATCTCGTTTTCCCTCACAATTATTTTAAAAAGCACATGTACAAAAGCTAGAAGCCCATCTGCTGTATGTCTACTTCCATTTGGAAGAGTTACAGCACTGCAGTAGCAGCAATGATCCAAAAAATGCCAGTGAATGTAGATGCAGTGCATCACAAAGTGAAGGGAGAGCTGGAGGTGCTGAGTCTTATCTGTACAGCAGCACTTAAGTTCAAGCCTTAAGCAGGAGCAGAAGGATCACAAGCAAAACTCAACCTTGGAATTTATTAAGAACAGGGACTACAGAAGCGTCAGGGCACTGGGTTCAATCCTAAGTGCCGTGTAACACAAATCTCAATGGAATGCCCTTTTTACCTTTCATTAGATCATTATAAAGGGCAAACCAGAACAGTCCAGACATTCCAAGTGGATAGTTTTCCTTTCTTGTAGCCCTATTCTGATCCAAGCCAATTCAATTCTATACCCGATACTCAAAGATCAACATTCTTTTAAAAGGTAAAAGCTGTTACAACAGATTTGTCCCAGAAGTCATGGTTTCAGTCCACCCTCTGTTATTTATTTACCCAGGATACCAGACTGCTATGAGTCAAAACAAGTTTAAAATTTCAGAAAGAGCTATAAAACCCACAGATGTTTAAATTTCATTTTAGGGAGCTGTGCGTCAAAGGTTTCAACTTGGCAAATTCTGGTTGTAATGAGATGGTTCAGACCAAGATGACTAAATCTTTCCTTTCCAGCCCCACAGAACAGTTATGGGCACATTCTCCTACATGCCATAAAACCCAGAACAATGCCAACAGCCATTTTGGTATGTTATTTCAACCCCTACCAGCAGTTACTCCCACCAAATAAAAAGGTTCCACTGCTGCTCTCTCGTCAATCTACTTTGAGGGCCTATGACCCTAATCTTGGAACTTGTGAGACAGGTGCCCAACATAGAGGCAAGATATATAGAGATGATAAAGAATCTATGCTCAGACCAAAACATTTGTTAGCATTTTAATGAGCCCCCTGTCCAGTAGTTTCAAGCTACCAGGACACAGGTCACCCCAACACCCTTAGTCTCTCCTCAGCTCTTCTGCTGAAGAATTTGGCTTTCACAGTGACAGGCTGCTTTTGGGAGCTTTGCCTTCCCAAGAATTTTGTAGTAGTCCAATCACACCGCATCAGTGATGGGAGCTACTCATGTCTGCTCATTGACCAAAGTCCACAATTTATCAAGGTTGACTGTTGGGCTGAAGCTCTGGTTTCTCTTTAAGTGATAATGCCTCACACCAACCTTACCAAAGGAACCTGGGTGTTACTTGCTGAAGTTGATCCTGTGATGATGCCACCAGTATTACCCCGGCCTCTATGGTGCTTCTAATGCTTACCAAGGTGGCCATGGCCGTGGCTCACTTGGCCCCAAAGCTTTAGGTTCTTCCTTAGTCTGGAGGGCATGTCAGCGGCAGAGACCAAAGCAGTTGATTTCTTTATGATAGCCATTCTTTCTGTGGTGAGATGGTATCTCAGTGTTGTTTTAATTTGCATTTCACAGATGGCTAGTGATGAGGAGCATTTTTTCATATGCTTATTCACTTTTTTAATTTCGTCCTCTGTATGTTCATCTCAGATGCTCATTACTGGACTGGGTCTTTAAATTTGGGGGCCCTGATGTTTTTCAGTTCTCTATAAATTCTAGAGAGCAAGATAACAAGGTAGAAAGTATTATTGAAACTGCTATAATTCAGCTTTAAAAAATAAGTATACAGGTACATTCTCTTAATTCGTTGATTAGAAACATCTGCTCTAATTGTGGCTGTAAGTAGAATATCATGTTTGCACTTTGTACAACAAACCATTACGAAAACAATTTGCAATGTATTAATTATTGAATCTGTCCTGTTAATCTGATTTGAAACTGTCTCTTTGCTATTTCTTCTTCAGTAAAAAAATAAAAATATAGACAGCAGACCTTTCTCTGAGCACTTAAGAGTTAGGAATTTTTTCCCAATTTGTGAGTTTTCCTTTCACTTTTTTGGCAATTTCTTTTGACATGCAAAAACATCTCAATATGAGATGTTCCCAGTTGTTAGTTCTTTCAAGTATTGCCCGTGTGATTTGATTTTTGTTCATGAACTCTTTACCTACCCCTATGTCTTCAAAAGTTACCCCTACTTTCTCTTCTAGGAGATTGAGTGTTTCTGTTTTAATGTTTAGATCTTTAATCCATTTTGACTTTAACTTAGTGCATGGTGATAGATCTGGATTAAGATTCAGTTTTCGGCATGTGGAGAGTCAGTTTTTCCAGCGTCATTTGTTAAAAAGGCTATCGTTCTTCCAGCAAGCATGTTTGGCCCCTTTGTCGAAGACCAAGTGGTTCAATGTGTTCATAGAGGCCTCTGCATCTTCTAATCTATTTCATTCATCCTCAAGTCTATTTCATTACCAATACCATGTTGATTTATCACAGTAGCTTTGTAGTACAATTTCAAGTCAGGAATTGTGATGCCTCCTGCCTTGCCTTTGTTGTCCAGGATTGCCTTTGCTATTCTAGGTCTTTTCTGATTCCAAATAAATTTTAGGAATGATTTCTTTAGGTCCTGGAGGTATACTGGTGGTAGTTTGATAGGTATTTCATAGAATCTGTCAAGAATTTTGGGAGTATGACCATCTTCACGATGTTGGTTCTTCCTATCCAGGAGCAGTGAATATCTTTCCATTTTCTGAAATCCTCTGTGATCTCTTTTTCAGAGTACTGTAATTTACCATGAAAATATCTTTGACTTCTTTAGTTAGATGAATTCCAAGGTATTTCATTTTCCATGATGCTATTGTACAAGGTATTATTTCTCTAATTTCCTTCTCAGTGTGTTTGACCTCTGTGTAGAGGAATACTATTGTCTTTTGGGTATTGATTTTCTATTCTGCTATGCTACTGAATTTGTGTATCAATTCTAGCAGCTTCTTGGTGGAGTTTTTTGGGCCTTTCAAGTAAAGTATCATGTCATCTGCAAATAGTGATAATTTAACTTCTTCTTTACTTATTCTTTTTATTTCTCCTTCTTGTCTAATGGCTGTAGCTAATGGTTCCAGAACTATATTGAATAGGAGGGGAGATAGAGGACATTCTTGTCTTGTACCAGATTTGAGAGTAAAAGATTTCAGTTTTTCCCTGTTTAGAATTGTATTAGCCATTGGGTTGCCATAGATGGCTTTTATCAAATTGAAATAGAGGCCTTCTATTCCAATTTTCTGTAGGGTTTTGTGCATGAATGAGTGTTGGACTTTGTCAAAAGCTTTTTCTGCATCAGTTGAGATGAGCATGTGGTTTTCAGATTTCAGTCTATTAATATAGTGTATTACATTTACAGATTCTCAAATACTGAACCATCCTTGCATCTCTGCAATGAATCCTACCCGGTCATGGTATATGATCTTCTTGATGATTTGCTGTATTCTATTTGCTAGGATTTTATTGAGGATTTTTGCATCTATGTTCATGAGGGAGACTGGCCTGTAGTTTTCTTTTCTAGTTGCATCTTTCCCTGCTTTTGGTATCAGTATAACAGTTGCCTCCAGGAATGATTTCTGGGAGAACTGTTTCTGTTTCAATTTCATTGAAGAGTTTGTGGAATGTAGGGATTATATTTTCTGTAAATTTCTTGTAGAATTCAGCTATGAATCCATCACATCCTGGACTTATCTTTTTTGCCGGGCTTTTTATTACATTTCATATTTCATTGGCTGTTATTGGCTTATTGAGAATTGTTATATCTTGTTGATTCAGTTTTGGTAATTTGTACCTTTCTATGAGTCTGTCAATTTCATCTGTGTCTTCTATTGTGTGAGTATAAAGATTCTCCAAGTAGCTATTGATAATCTTCTGAATTTCCACTGGGTCTGTGATGATTACAGACTTTTCATTTCTTATTGCTTGTATTTGAATTTTTTCTTTACTCTTTTTGATGAAGTTAGCTAGGGGCTTTCCAATTTTATTTAGTCCTTCAGATGACCAGTTTTTTTATTCGTTGATTCTTTGAACTGCTTTCTTTGTCTCAATTGAATTAATATCTGCTCTAGTCTTTATGCTTTCTTCCCATCTTTGGGCTCTGGATTTGATTTGGTCTTCCTTTTCTGGATGTCAGTGGTGCAGCATTAGGGTGTTTATTTGTTCTCATTCTGTTTCCTAATATGTAAATTCATTCCTATGAATTTCCCTTGGAGAACTCCCTTCATCGCATCCCATAAATTCTGATAAGTTGTGGTTGAATTTTCATTGAATTGTAGACATTGTTGAATTTTTTGTTTAATTTCATCTGCATCCCATTGATTGCTGAATTGGGTGTTGTTTAATTTCCAAGTATTTATGGGTTTTTCTTGTTTTCTCTGTTGTTTATTTCCAGTTTCATTGCACTGTGGTCAGATAATATGCATGGGATAATTTTTGTTTTCTTGCATATATTTAAGCCTGACCTATGGATCAGTATGTGGTCTATTTTTAGAAAATGACCCATGTGCAGGTGAAAAAAGTATATTCAGCTGTGGTTGTGTGGAACACTCTGTATATGTCCACCAAGTCCATTTTTTCCAGTCTCTGGTTTAGTTCTGCTAGTTCTTTGCTAATTTTTTGTCTCATTGACCTGTATTTTTGAGATAAGGGTGTGTTAAGGTTTCTTGCTAAGACTGTGCGATTGTATATTAGATTTTTCATGTCCATTAAGATTTGTCTTATATAGTTGTGTGCTCCTGTATTTGGTGCATACATACTTATGAGTGATACCTCTTCCTCTTGAATTTTTCCCTAACCAATATACAATGGCTTTCTTTATTTCATTTGATCCTTCTTGGTTTGAAGTTGAGACTGTCTGAGAATAGGATTGCTACCCCTGCTTTTCTCTTCTGAGGTGCTGGGGCATGTAGTATTGTTTTTCTTCCTTTGACTTTCAGCCTATGAATTTCTTCATGAGCTAAGTGTGTTCCTTGTATACAGCATTTTGTTGGATTTTGTTTCCTAATAGACTGTGCCAGTCTATTTTTCTTGATTGGTGAATTGAGTCCATTTAAACTGATAGTTATAATTGAGATGTGTTGACTTATATCTGACATGTTATTTATCTGCTGTTGTTTACTGCTTTTTCTCCTCTGTTTAATTGTTTGCTCTATTTTGTGGGTTCCTTCTGCTCTCATTGCTGGGGTTCTGATCTATTTGCTCCCTTTCAAAAACCTCTTTTAGTAGCCTGTGTAGGGATGGCTTTGTCATCATAAAATTCTTTAGTTGTTCTTTATCACGGAAGTATTGCTCCTTCAAATTTGAAAGAGAGTTTTTCAAGGTATTGTCTTCTGGTCTCAAATTTGTTTTCATATAGAACTTGAAGTCCTCTGCTCCATGCTCTTTTTGCCTTTATGGTTTGTGCAGAGAAGTCAGGAGTAATTCTGATGTGTTTTCCTTTGAATGTGATCTGCTTCTTTTCTCTAGTGGTTTTCAGTATATTATTCTTATGCTGGATTTCTTGGATCTTGACTATTACATGTCTCAGTGTGTTTTTAATAGGGTTGAAGTTATTTGGCATTCTGTATGCTTCGATTACCTGAATGTCAGATTATTTCCTTATATTTAGGAAGTGTTCTGCTATTACTTCTGCTCATATTCTTTTTATATCCTTTATATTGACTCCTTCTTTCTCATTGATGCCTGTTAGTCTCACATTGTTCGTCTTGGCATCGTCTTGCTGGTGATGAATTATTTTTTCCTGCATCCTAGTGGTTTTCAAGAGATCCTTTCTCACCTTTTCACTAGCTGCACCAGCATCTTCAAGATCTGAAACTTTGTCTTCACTTTAACTCAAACAGTTTTGTAGACTTGTGATTGAGAGTTTAAGTTCTATACCTTTTTGACTCTGCTTCATGTGATCTATTTCTTTCCTGTATTGCCCATTCAAGGAGTCCGTCATTTTTCTAATCCCTTCTATTTTTTTTTTTTAATCAATGTCTTCCTTAGAAGCATTTGTTAATTCTTTTACTGCAGTTTTTTTTTTTTTTTTTTTTTAGATTGGCTTTCCTCCATATGTTTCTGCATTTGATTGTTTACTTCAGATACTATGAATTCAGAAGTTTCTTTTTTTTTTTAATAAATAAATTCTGCTCTTAGTTCCTGTATACCTTTCTGTTTTTGCTTATTTACTTCCAATGCTATTAATTCATAGATTTCAGCTGAGCTAGTGTCCTCTGCACTTGTTCTCGGTGGGCATTGGGATTCCTCTATATGTTTCTATATTTGATTCTTTACTTCAGATGCTATGAATTAAGAGATTTTTTTTATTCCAGAAATTAATTCTGCTCTGAGTTCCTCTACATCTTTCCTCTACATCTTTACTTCCGACACTAATAATTCATACATTTCAGCTGAGCTCTTGTCCTCTGCACTTGTTCTGGGTGAGGTTGAGGCCTGATATTGCATTTTGCTCCTTGTTTTTATCATTTATATAGCACTGACCTCTGATCTTTTGTGTAGAGCTTTGGTGCTTTTATGACCTTAGCGCCTAATGAAATTCAGGTACCAACATATCAAGTTCTAGTTCATGTAGTTGTGCCTGGCTTGGGTCTGGCTGCTGTGCTCAGGACCTTCCTGTTGCTGCCCTTGGAGGTGAGCTTGTTGTGCTCCTTTGAGAAGATGTTCTGCTCCTGGATTAGATGTGAGGTTTTGCCCCTATTCTCACTCTATGGACTACAGCTTCAGAGTTTGGCCCCAGGCCTGTATCTTAGGCCTGGGCTGGGTCTGGAGGGGTGGGGAGCAGGAGAGTGCAGAAGCTCTCCCATGCAATCACCGGGCCTGCGCTTTGGCAGGTCGGTTCCAAGAAGGTGGTGGATGTTCACACTCACAGGGCAGGCTGTACTGGGTCTGGAGGGGCAGGGAAGATCCAGAGGACATGGGGAAAGGTCTCTCCCATGCAGCAGGCCTGGTCTTGGTCTTTCTGGTACAGGACAGCACAGAGGCTCTCCCACACACTTGCAGGGCCTGTGGTTGGGTGGATCTGGCTATATGGTTTTTATGAAGGGACAGATAGTGGCTGTGTTGCCCTTACAGGCATAGCAGAACAATTTTAAGTGAAATGTCTTTTGCCCCTACAGCTGAAACAAATAATTTTGTTCTTTTCTTTTACTCTAGGATGTAGGTGAACAATGAACAATCTGAGTGACAGCCCCTTGTACATATGAAGGACCAATATCTTTGCAAGTCAGAATCATCTCAGAGAAACCCTTTTTGTGGGTTCTTACAACCTCTTTATATCTTTATGATACAAAGGTCAATTGCTAAGAAATTAGTATAAAAGGTGTCTCTATTTTGTGAGCTGAAAAGACAGAAATAGCTGTTAGCAGTGCAGTTAAGGTTATCAGGTGAAATAGAATTCCTTCTTTATTAGTTTTATTGAGAAAGAAATAGCAATGAGACAGTTTCAAAACAGGTTAGTAGGACAGTTACAATAATTAATACATTGCATACTGTTGTCTTCATAGTAGTTACTCAGAGTACAAGATGCAGAATGATATCTTGTCTAAACACTTTTAGTACAAATCTTTCTTCTCATTGAATTAAGGGAAAGTAGCTGTATATCTATTATGTTTTGTATATGTGTACATATATTTTTTTCACTACAAAGTGGGCCTTTGTTCATACCCCCCCCCTTTTTTGCTTCGTTTTGTCAAAGATGGGTGTTCCATTGCCAGTGAAAAGGAATTCCTAGTGAGACAGTCCACTAGTGGGGAAAGGTCTATTCCATTCCCCATTGCTCCTTCCTTATCTAACTGAGCAAATGTAGAGGCTTAAGCTGTACGCAGGTGGCTGTTGTTCCATCATCTTATTTGTGTTTGGGACTTGATTTTAAAATATTGTTCTATGTGACATCCTTCACGGTTATCACAAGCATATGACCATTAAGACATTTCTTTTTTTCTTTCTTTCTTTTCTTTTTTCTTTTTTTTTTTTTTGGTGCAGGATCTCACATTCATAGTGATCTTCCTGCTTTTTGCCTCCCACGTGTTGGGATTACAGGCTCGTGCCATCACGCCCAGATTGCATCAACTGCACAGCGCACCCGAAGGTGGGGCGAGCGTGACATGTGGAACCAGCAGACGAACCCTGGTCCCTGCACTTACCTAAGCAAGTGCTTAGTCCGCTGAGCTATACCACTGGCCCTAAGACATTTCTTAATCCAAATTCACAAAAACGTAAATAAAGAATCAAAAATACAATAAGCATTTTCATATACATCTTTGGATCTTAAGAACCTGTTTCCCCATGTTTTACACCTTGTTTGCTGATATGGCATCAGTACTGATATTAATGGTGACCTCAATACTGAGGTTATCAACATATTTCAGGGCTCAATATTGATGTTTCTGGGATCAATGCTGATGATATCTTTACATATTTCTCCCTTTTGTGTGCACACTGCAGGTATCTTTTTTACTTGCTAAGTGATGGATTTCTTCATGTCTCAAGTTTCTATTCAGGCATCATTCTTCCGTGGCTAGTGTGGCTCTCATACTACATAGGGGATTGTGAAGGGTGGTGAGAAGATGAACAAATGAAGCCAAAATACAGAAAGCTGAAATCAAGTGGAGCCCTCTCTCCGAATGGTGGGAAAAGGAACTGCTCAATGACCACAGCATACTTATATATTCAGGATGTTGATGTTAGGTGACACCCCTCTGCCTGGCAACCTGTTTGACTAAAGTGCCTAGGTTACATAGTGTTCTCTGGGCTGGAGCAGCTTGTTCATGTGGCCCACCTCAGACACTCTTTGTTTTCAGGACCATCCTTTCTCTAGCTCTGCATGTGTGATCAATCTCCAGCTCCAGACACTCGTTGTATATAATGTCAGTTTTCAACCAAAAATTACAAGGAATCCCAAAAGACAATTTGAAGAGACAGAACAAGGATCATAAGCACATTGAAATGGTCATCAGCCTGGCAAGTTATCAGGCTGGCAATTTAAAATGACTATAATTACTGTGACAAAGGTTGTAATGGAAAAAGTCGATGCCCTGATAAAATGGACAACTAGTCTAAATAGATATACACTGTAAGAAAAAAATGAAAGTATTTACAATCAAGGAAACTTGATAGGGTTATAAATGAGTTTATCATGGCAAAAGAAGAAATGTTAAAAGTCATTCAAATCTAATGCAAAAAGAATGAAAAACAGAACAGAGAATTCAACAACTTTGGTACAATGAGGAAAACAACATAACTTATAGTTGCTAGAAATATAAGCAAAAGAATAAAAATAGAAAACACAAAAGAAACAGTCTAAGTAACAATGACTTAGAACTTATAAGTTACTAGCAGATTCTAAATTTCAGGTGCAGGAACTTTACCGAACACCAACAAAGGCAAATATCAAAAAGGCACACTCAAGGGGCTGGGAAAATGGCTCAGTGGAATAAATGCTTCTCTGGCAAGCACAAGGGCCTGAGTTCAATCCCCAGATCTGCCAACAAACAAACAAACAAACAAACAAACAAAAAAGGGCACACTCAGATATAGCATAATCAATTTGTAAGAAATCAAGAACAAAAATAAAAAATATTGAACAATCAGAGAAATAGTCTTACTGTTAGAAGTGGAACTGGATGTGACTGGTGGCAAGGGTCTCAAGATGGACTCCTTTCTCCGTGGTGGGATTGAGGTCCCAGAGACCTTTGGGAGAACCAGCAACACAGTGGGATGCTTACTAATGCACATACTATTGACAGGCAGGATTAGGCACTTGGAAAAGTACACAACCACAGTAACGATATGAGCCAACAGGTGGTAAATCAGGTAAACCAGGATTGTGCTTAGGAACAAAGACGTGTGGAATCGAGGTGGGCGGTAAAACTACTACTTTTCCTTTCCCCTTTCCTGTTCTTTTCTAATCCAATCCCCCAAATCCAGAGACAAATTCTGAAACCAAACCCAGTACAAATCTACCTGCAGTCTTGACTAGAATACATATTTCTGGGATCTGACTTGGACATCCCACAAAACTAGGTACTACAGGAATTTCACCACTTTTAGTTTTCTTGGATTGGTTTTCCTCTAGGTATTTGGCCAAGTTGTTCTTTTGCATGTTTTTCTTTTTATCTATTCTCTTTTTCTCTCTGCTCTGTTTTGTCTTGTATTGTTCTTTGTTTTCTCAGTGTGTGTGATTACTTTTGTATCCTGATTTTCTCTATTTTCTTTTTTATTTCATTCATTATTTGGATCTAAAACATTTTTCTTTGTTTTATTCCACATGTTCATCACAGAAAACAAAATAAAATAAAAACTGACAAGGCAAAGAAGCAAAATGCAACCCCCAAATGCCCACCCCATCCTTGACAAGTCCAGAACACCAAAAATAGAGGCAATTACAATCCAATCAGTGGAGCTCTCTGAAATGATAGCAATGGAAGTGAAAAATGAATGTAGAAGGCCATAGAAAAAATAATCTCTAAGGAGCAAGAAAAAAAAAGATGATCAAAATGAAAGTCATTAAAGCAAACATAGAAAAATAATAGAATAACTCAGCAAAATGAATCCCAACATAGAAAAGGAAAGGAATCAATGAAACAGGTCCAATTGAAATCCAGATTAAACTATTCCTATGAAAGTATCTGAAACAAGCTAAGTAAAGGCAAAGTTAGAATATCAGATCTAGAAGACAGGATTGTGACTAGCAACTAAGGAAAGAAAAATAACAAGAAATCAGTACATAACAATTGAGCAGCTATAGGATGATGTAAAGAAATCATTGGGGTGTCTTAAATGAACTAGGCCCTGAACAATGGGGAAACATGTAGCTGAAATAGGCAGAGTCTTTGTCTTTGTACAAGTTTCAATCTGGCCTGGAAAAGGGGTTTAAAATTAATAGTGATATAGGTGGTATGAGATTATTGAGCTGGATAACTTGAAGAGTATGCCAAAGAAAATAACAAAAAGAGACAAATGTTTGAACCTAAAGGAAGAGTAATGAAGATATCTGATTGTACAATAGTTGTCAAGGAGATTTCCAAAAACATTTAACAAGCATGTTCTCTCACAGAATACAAATCCTGGTGTGTTCTGAGAAAAGACATGGAAAACTAAATTAGAATAAAGATATCAGGGAGAAGATGAGCTAGGTTGCACAGGAAGGCAGGATCCTGAAGGTCATGGTAAACTTTGTACTATATTGTATTAAAGGGAAGGCACTGTATGAGAGTTTAAAGGACAGGAATGGCACCATATCTTTTAAATTTAAAGAAAAGACTGCCAATAAATTGAACATAAAGCTTAAGATGGACAAGAATGAATGCAGAGCCCATAAAGGAAATTGAGTAAATTCAGGAGTTGCATGATTATAGATGTGAAATCAGAAAAGTTGGAATATTTGAGATGTGAAATATTTTATAGAAATCTAGAATTAAGAGAATTTGATGACTAGTGCATTTTCCTTCAAATAGCTCTAATTTATCATTTCTATGGAATAGCACCATTGTAATGTGTATATGTACCAAATTTTCTTCACCCATTCATCTGTTTAGGCTGCATTTGGTTATTATTAATTGTGCTACTTTAAACATAGGCATGAATGTATCACTATAGTATGATACCCTCATTTCAGATGTCATTTATTTATTTATTTATTTGTTCATTCATTCATATATTATTTATTTTCTTTTTGAGACAGAGTTTTGCAGTGCAGTTCTGGCTGGATGTGTACTCACTTGATAGCCTAGGCTAGCCTGGAACTCACAGTGATCCTCTTACCTCAGCCTCCCAGATGCTGGGAGGCTGTGCCACCATGTCCAGCCACCCATTATTACTATATGTTTAAATTCAGCGGCCATAATAATTTTGTTTGTCATACGTTTGACTCCCTGGTTCAATGAATATCTATCAAAAATGTTTCTCATTCCATAGGTGATATCTTTATTCTCTTGCTTGTTTTGTCTGTTATGCATGGGCTTTTAAATTTGATGCAATAGCGCTGGTTCAAACTTGGGTTATTTCTTGTGCAACTTGGGTTCTGATCAGAAAGTCTTCATCAATACCAATGTCTTCAACAGTTTTAACTATTTTGTCTATCAGAAGATTACATGTTAATCTTTTATTACTTAGATATTTTATATAATTTGATTTTAGTTCCATGCATGGTAAGTCATATCAGTCTTTCTCATGTGGAAAGTCAGTTTTCCCATCTTTCCTTCAGAAAAAGCATTTGGCTGCTTGTCAAAAACAAAGTAGAAGCTGGGCCTGGTACTGCATGCCTATTATTCAATAACTCAGGAGGCAGGGGCAGGAGGATTGTTGGTTTCAAGGCCAGTATGAGCTACATATTGAGTTTAAGACACTGAACTATGTAGTGCTCTTCTTGACAACTATCCCCCCAAAATGTAGAGTATGCCTTTACTTGTTTTTGTATCCTCTATTTTGTTCATTTGATGCACACATTTGTGATTTGCCATTTTCACACTGTTTTAATCACTGTAGAGTAAAAGTATTATGTCTCCTGCCTTGTACTTCTTGGCAAAAACTATTTTTGCTATTCTAGGTCACTTTCGGTTCCATTTGAATTTTAGGATTTGTTTTCCTATAGATTCTTGAGTACTGCTATTGGTATTATGACTGGGATTGTTTTAGATCTGTAAAAATTTTGGAACAGTTTGTCTTCTAAAGTCTTCCTCTATCTCCTTGCTTAGAATGCTTTAAATTTCATTGTAGAGATATTTTACTTGCTTTGTTATGTTCATTTTTAACTATTTTACTTCCCTTAATATAATTGTAAGTTATTGTTTCTCTATTTCTCTTGTGCGTTTACTATTGTTGAATAAAAATGGTATTTATATTTGAGTGTTGACAATGTATCTTGCTATAATATTGAATTTGGTTAATAATTGTTGGAGAATTTTGGTAGAGTTTTCATGGTCTCCTATAGAAAGTACCACAACATTTGCAAATTTTGATAATTTCACTTCTTCCTTCCTAGCCATAAATTTTATTTTTTTTTTCTCTTGCCTGGTTGTTGTGGCTAATGTTTTCAGAACTATATTGAAAAACATTACTGATGGCAGATACCTCTGTCTTATAACTGAATTTAATGGGAAAGCCTTTTTCTTTTCTCCATTTAATATACTGT
Organism: Ctenomys sociabilis; assembly: GCA_004027165.1. Classification (NCBI taxonomy): domain Eukaryota; kingdom Metazoa; phylum Chordata; class Mammalia; order Rodentia; family Ctenomyidae; genus Ctenomys; species Ctenomys sociabilis. Next base: position 29,187 of record PVKA01027492.1, read on the forward strand.
TTACCGTTGGTTTGTCATAGATGGCTACCATCAGACTGAGTTAAAGCACTACCTATTTTCTTCAAGATTTATATGGTTTTAATTGATAAGTCTAATAGTCCACTGTGACAAATACTTCAAGTAGACAAAAGATCAACAAAGAAATATTAGAGTTAATTCAAACCATTGAAGAAATGGACTTGCTACATATCTATGGAGCATTCCACCCAACAATAGAACATATATTCTTCTCAGAAAAAAACACAAGAGAGTCAAAAAGGAACCATATTCTAGCCCATGAAATAGGCAAAAGTGCTTGAAATGGAAGTAAAATTATCCCATGCATATTCTATGATCATAAAGCAATAAAGTTGGAAAATATTGTAAATACACACACACACACACACACACACACACAGAAACTACATAACATATGTGATAGAGACTAATAAAAAGCTGCTCTGAGAATTTAATATTAACTGTATGGCTCTTCATGCTTAGTTGTGAGTCTGTCCAAGGCCTAGGCCACATGTCTGCAGTTGGACAATGGAATCATAGTAAATGGATCTCCTGGAGATTGGTCCTAGCTGAAGCCTAATGATAGGTAAAGCCATGATACCACAAAGGACAAGACAAGGTCACAGATAAGGACACCTGGATCTAACCATAATTAAGTAGATGAAGACTGTAGCCTAGGCATCTCATTCCTGCCTGGAGACCTTCCTAGAGATAATACAGTTCTCCTGAATTAACATATTGTCCTTGAGTGGGCTTCAAGGTTATTGAATGGTCCTGCTCAGATCCCCTGCTTTGTTTTTGCAACTAAATGAGTATGGGCCATCCACAGAAGATCTCTGTTCTAGCCGCAAGAGAGTTTTGACTTCTGTTATAGGATTTTCATCCTCCTAGAGTCCTAAAATCCCACCACTTGACTCTTCTCTGTATACTCATTTGGGAGACTGCAGGCCTTATCAGTCCATAATAACTTAAGGATAATATTAACCTGTTATGTAATGAAAATAATAACATGCCAATGAATAACTAATGGGTCACAGATGAAGTTAAAGTAGAAATTAGTAAGATTCTACAATTGAAACAAAGAGCCAATGTGACAAGTCAAATTTATGGGACACAGTGAAAGGAGTCCTATAAAAAATATGTATAGCAGTCAATTTTTACACCAGGAAAAACAGAGCATGCTCAAAGAAAAAACAAACATTGAACCTCAAGTTCTAAAAAAAAAAAACAATAACAAGTCAATTCAAAAGGTATATAAAGGCTG
>PVKA01027493.1:0-30386 GCA_004027165.1 Ctenomys sociabilis
TACAGTTGGGATAGATAACGCTGTGCTTCTACATAATTCTATGAGAGGCAAGATCTGCACTAATGGTGGTTGGACAGGATATTATGTCGGCTTTTAGTACTATGGTCATCCACTCGGTAAATAATTATTGAATTTTTGATATAATTCAGGTATAAAAAAATAAGATAAGTAAGCAACTACACTCTTAATTCACTGATAAATCTGCTAAAATAATATCTGTAAATATAATATCATGTATGCACCTTGTACAATACCAAAACGTTATGAAAACAGTTTGCAATGTATTAATTCATCGAATCTGTATGGTTAAGGTGTCTTGAAACTGTCTGATTGACATTTGTATTTTAATAAAATAAAAATAAATGGAAAAAAAAAAAAGAATACAAAAAAAAAAAATAATAATGCAGATCACACATCCCAAGGCCAGGGTACAGCACTCACATCTGCAATCAGGAATCAAGAATCAATCACAAACTCCAAAAGCTGGCCTGAGATTGCATGAGGCTTTTTTTTTTTGGGGGGGGGGGAGGGAATAGAACTCAGACCCTTGTGCTTGCCAGGAAAGCACTTATTCTACTGAGCCATCTCCCCAGCCCCCTAAAATGTATTTTTTTTTCTTTTTTGGGGGGGTATCAGGAATTGAACTCAGGACCCTGCGATTATCAAGCAGATACTTATTCTACTGTGCTATCTTCCCAGAGGCTTTTGGAGGACAACTAGACACAAACCATAACACTTTCACTTTGCTTTACTAAAAAGCAAACCAGCATGTCTACTTAAGAAGGTAACAGAGAGTAAAGTCTAAGAAAGCTACAGAGGCAAAGGGTTTGAAATTGCACAGAAAAAGAGATACTTTCATTATGGGAGAAATGGGAGGAAAAACAAAACACGTAAGAACAGATCTAAATTTTGAGATTAGGAGCAAGAAATAATATTCCCACCAAACAAAATGAAGGTCATTATCCTAAGAATGAAGAAAAATAAAGTCTACCTTAAGAAAATGGTAACATTAACAAGAAAGGGGTTTGAGTGGGTTTTAGAAAAATTGTTTTGCATCACAAATTGCAGGACTGTGTAGCTCCACCAACTGGTTTCACCAAACAACTGTAAAACTTTTCCTGAAAAATTTATAATCCAAGTATGGAGCAGATCAGAGATGGGACAGACAGACAGACTGACTTAAGAAAATTCTGTATCGTGATGCATCTCTCTAGTCCCTTGCAGGATTCTGGAGAGTGAGTCAGGAGAATCACTTGAGAAACAAATGTGCCTGGAAAACAAAGCAAGATCCCATCTCAGAAACATAGGTTTCTGTAAAGTTGGTGTTACAGAAAAGAAATATATAGGGCTGGGGAGATGGCTCAATGGAATAAGCACTTCCCTGGGAAGCGCCAGCACCTGCGTTCAATCCCCAGTTCAGCAAAAAAAAAAAAAAAAGAAATATAGGTCTCTGAAGATAAAAAAAATACATAAAATTAAGAACAAACTGAGTTAACAGTAGCATAATTCACAACAGACTCAAAAGACAAACTACCCGAATAGTATTAGCTGATGACTGGATGAACATAGGTGCTATAGCCACACAATGGCATGTACAGTAATTCACCCACTGAAAAAATTACCCAAAAAGTACACTAAAGAGAATTTTAAAATGATCTAAAATATTGCAAGCACACAGATTGAAAGAACAGAGTTCTAGGTAAGCTTGGTGAACAGATGCAGCAGTGAGGCTGGGAACCTGAAGGACCACAGGTACTAGTCAAGAGAGCAGGAAATATGCATTTCAGATTTCAGGGATTATAATTTTGAGTGTGTAGGCATAGAATGTGGAAAATGGATCACAGAGGTCACAATCCCAGGGCTCACAGAACTTTCTAAGCAGAAGCACACATATGCAGCCATCCAGGGGGAGGCACTGAATAGTGAGAGCAGGGGAAAAGCAGGCAGAGAGAGACGGGGACTGTGCCTTAGTAGATGATAGCCACCATCAACAGGAGGTCACAGAGGGCAGACTTCTACCTAAGAGTAAACGCCAAATGAGTCTAGGTAGTGGCCCTAAAGCATCCATTCAACAAGTTTTTCACTAAAGCTTTACTTTGTCATAGGCACTTTGCCAGATGATAGAAATACTATTTATTTGCAAACTTCTTTTGAATATGTATTATCTCCTCTAATTCTCGTTCCTTACATGTAATTCGGGGTGATACCAACTGTGCAATATTACTGTGAAGATTAAAGATAAGTAAGCAAATGGTTTTTGTATCCAGTGAGTGCAAAATAAATGAGGGTCTTTTGGTGCTGTTTTATTGACTTTTTCTTTTAAAAACAATCTCTGGAGTTATGGAGATAGACCAATGGTCTTTGCACCTGCCTGGCAAGGCAAAGACTCAGGTTCAAGCCCCAGGACCAGATGCTGTGCTGGCCAGGGCACACACAGCCAGCCACCAAAACAGGCATGGTGCAGCATGCTTATAATCCCAGCAGTGGGGAGGCTGAGACAGAAGGACCACTGCAAGTCTGCACTGCATAGTGAAACTTTGTACCAAGTACATAAAATTAAAATAGTAATAAATAAAATAATCTCTGCCTTCAAGAAACCAGTAGTCTCTTGTTTGGTTTTTTTCTCCTTTGGTACAGAAGACTGAACTCAGGACCTTATGCTTGCCAGGCAGGTGCTTAAGCCACTGAGCTATCTCCCCTGCCCAACCAGTAGTCTCTTAAGAGACATCATGATCAAAGTTTGTATAGCATTTGCCACATGCCAACCATGCTAAGCACTTTACATGTACTATCTCCTAGTGTCGGATGAACTCTATAGGAGGGAGAGGCAGATGGAGGGAGGGAGGGAGGGAGGGAGGCAGGCAGGCAGGCAGGCAGGCAGGCAGGCAGGCAGGGAAGGAAGGACAGACATACATATACGTATTCCCCATTCTGGAGATGATGCTAAGGCACAGAAAGACTGGATTGTCCAAGACCAGGTAGCTACTAAATGGCAGAGCCACATTCAAATCTAGACAGCTCCAGGCTCTTAACTATTATGCCATGCTACAAATCAAAAATTACATTATATTAATAAAGTAAAGTAACATGCAAAACCAGTGCAACACACACACACACACACACACAGAGTTTGCCAGCACTGGAGCTAAGTATACAAGGTGTCTGCCTAACAGGAAGAGGCACACCAACAAAAAGATGCAACAAAGATTATATCCAGATGACAGCTCTGATGCATTATGGTACTGCTGATGCCAGAACATCTTGCCAAACGGATCAGTAATTGGCCTCAATAAACAATAGTGCTCATGAAGCACTACCTACTAGAAAGAACGTTAACTACTGATAGCATACATTATAAGGAAAAAAAGTGTGAGCTAAGTCATCAAGCTAGTTTAACCTGTCACTGACATGATCTACAATGACACTACAGGTGGAACTTGTCTTGCACAAAGTTATGAAATCACTAAACTAGTCTTACAGCAACCCAGCCCTGTCCCCCCCTTAGTCTTTCAATGCCAACACCTTTACTAATGAAGATTCCTTGCTCCTCTTAGCCTTTTTTCTTTATACCACCTCTCCACAGTTCTAAAGTAAAAATGGCAACAGCTTAACAGTTTGAGGGAAGTACATTTTATAAGGCATCAGATCTTAAAGCCAAAGAAACATCAAAGCATGAAACTCTGGGAGCAGAGAAGAGTGAAAACTACCTCAAATGTTGTCAAGTTCTATCATGCCCTTCATAGCCCTTTGGGTAAGAGACTACAAAATGAGCCTGAGTTCCTTCTTATCAATGAAAGTCAGTATTTTAATAATTTTTCTTTTTTGACGGTATTAGGGATTGAACCTTGAGCCTTGGACATGTTCAGCCAGTGAGCTACATCTCTAACCTTTTTTTTGTTCCTAAAGATAGCATCATACTATTTTGCCTAGGCTGCCAGGCTGGCCTTGAACTCATGATTCTTCGGCCTCCACTTTCCAAGTAAAGTGTACCCTGACCACAACCATGAGGGGGGTAGAAGGAAAGGAGGGGGATGGGAGAGGGAGTGGAAGGAGATTGGGAAGGAAGTAGGGAAGGGGAGAGGGAAGAAATAGGAAGCAAGGGAAGAGGAAGAGAGGGAGAGAGAGGAAGACAGAGAACTGCTCATAAAAGCAAAACCATCAGCAAAAACACTGTCGGACTCTGTTCATATACTTTAAATTTTGAAGTCTGTATGCCCCATGTATAGTGTTTCATTTGATTTAGATGCAACAAGAACAGTTAGCTTTTATTATACCACTCTGGGATTCTCTAAAAAGGTTTGCCCTTTACTGTCATCAATTTATTGTAAAATCAAAACTGCATTGTCTATTTTAAACCCCTCAAGAGTTTAAAATTTTGTTTCAACAAGTACTTGAAAACAAATGTAATACCTCAGGGTAAAAAAAAAAAAAAAATAGAACTGAAGAGCCCCCACATCTAATTGTTAATCAGAAAATGAAGGAAAATATTTGAAAATAACACACTTAGCCAAAATTAAAATATTAACTCTTTAAAGCACTTAGCCAAAATTAAAATATTAACTCTTTAAAGCACTTGTCTAGAAGCTTGCTATTATTGCTTAGAAAGTTGCCTAGAGTACACATTCCCTCAGCACAGGTTCTAGAGGTCCCGAGGGGCACGAAACTAACACAGGAGCACGGGGCTTCTGCTCTGCATTCTCTAACTCTGTCATTTGAAGTGAGTAGCCTTTGTCTTCCTGGGCTTTGCAATCTTCATCTATAATGTGGAAATGGCAATGCTCTTCCTACCTACCTACCTCACAAAATTATTGTAAAAATCAAAAAAAAAATACTGCACATAAGTACTACACATCTTTAAAAATTAGAGTACAGCCAGGGATGGTGGCACATACCTGTAGAGAAAATCACCAAGAGTTTGAGGCCAGCCTAGGATATACATAGGGTTCAAAGTTAGCCTGAGCTACATAATGAGAATTTGTCTCAAAAAACAAAAAAAGAAAGAAAAACTAAAAATTTTAAATTTAAACATTTTTATAGAGAACACAATACAAATATTAAAATTTTCTAAATTACTAATTTGTTTTACATATGTAACTAATACTACTGCTATATAGTTTCTATACTATACATAATATATAGTACTATATTTTGTGATCTCAAAACATTTGAGAATATCCCTCAGAGCATTTAATCTAACATACATTATAATCTGCTACTCAAAGTGCAGTCCATAGCCAACACTTCAGGGCAGGTAGAATCTACTTATAAACACTGAATCTCAGTTACCCCGATCTACAAAATCAGAATCTGTATTTTCCTAAAATAAGATTTCCACATAACTCCTATGCACAATAAGCTCTGAGAAGCATTCCTCCACAAAGCAATATCATTTATAAAATAATATAAATAGAAAATTATATAAACAGGAAATTATTTCCAGGAAAAAAAAGATTTAAATACATGCATGTGACTTATCTGCAGAAACTTAAAATACTTTGCTAAACAATAGTTACCAAAGAATACCTAAACAAATAGGGTCAAAGCCATTTCTTATTCTATGTAATACCTTTGCCTGGTTCTTAGCAGGCAATGCTTCTTTATAGATACCAAAACTATTAATAATTAATATAAAACATAGAAATTGTGTACATTTTACCCTTATATAAAATATGACTACATCAACTATGAAGTTTATAAGTATTTTTGGCATTACTTTAAAAATGGAAGGAATATTTCAAATTTTATTTAAAAATAACATGTTCACACCTACATAAATAAGAATGGTCAGAGTATGTATATACGACACTTATTAAGTATCAAAAATGACAAACACCATCTTTTAGAGGAAAAAGCCTAGAATAACCTTCCAGCAATATAAAGGATGCCAGTTTTGAAGCCAGGCATGGATACAAATTCTTATTCTCATACTTTTAAGATTAGATTTTCATCAAGCAAATGTTTCTAGCCTTAATTTACTTTTTTATAAAACTGAGATCATAGCACCTACCATCAGAGACATGTAAGATAAACTAGTACTACAGGCATTAATACTTTATGGAAGATAAGAATTAATATTTTAAAAATTTAAAGTGTACCTTATCAAGTTTTAGTTCCAACTCTGCTACATCTCCTTCTACTTCTTCCAAAGCAGCCCTAAAAAAATTAAATATAAGTTATTTCATTTGTTTAAAGGTATACTTTACTCTTAAAAAAATAACTTTTCACTGTAGTGAGAAGGCAGATACCTTAGAATAAAGAACAAATGCTTCATAATCATTCAATACAGCAGACAATAAAAATATTACTTAGGACAATGACAGAACAAAGGCTGTCATTTACTCAAACAATTAGTATTATTCAAATTAATAAGATAATTTTGAACTATTTAGCATATATTTTAAAAATATAAGTAAGTTTGAAGGAAGATGCTGAAAAATACAGAAAAGACACAATTGTAAGTAATCACAAATCCTACCTGTATCTAAAAAATTTTAAAAGATGATCCTTACAAAGAATCAGATTTCTAAACAAAAAGTATATGCAACCAAAAAGCAATTCATTGCTGATAACCCAAAGAGAATTCTATTTTTAGAAACAGTTGAAAAAGATATCATCTGTATTAAAAATCAGAAAAGTATTGCTAACTTTTAGACTAATCAGTCTCACAAAAATACAATTTCAACACAAAAATTGGCAAAGGCTAAACTATGTAAACAGTAGAAACTAAATAGCAAACCAGGTAAGTTTTACTAACCACAAAGGATGATGCAAGTATAACACCAGTTAGCAGATAATACAGGGTAGCATTCAAAAACAGAAACATGTTTCCAGCAAAATAACAGCAACTAAAACCTTTTAAAGACACTAAGAGCACACACTAAGAGTAATGTACAACAAATTACAATTCATCTACTTCAAGACATTTATGCCATCTTCTCACTTCTGCAATGAAGACAGAACCCAGAGCCTCATGCACACTGGGCCAGTGTCCCACCACTGAGCTATAGCTCGAAGGCATTTTCATGAACCCAGCAAATAAACCAGCTTTAGGATGGCTACTTTAAGAAGTAACTAAAATTTGTTTTAACTAGGTAATAGCAGAAGAGCAGTCACCCCCAAAATGTTACACAGAATACTCAGTAAAATATTTTCAAACAGAGATAGGGGAAAGACACTTAGGATATAAACTCTATTTCCACAACTATCTATTCTTCTCTGGGTGACCTTTGAATAATCATCTTACTGGCTTGTGATGCTACTTCTTTGTCTGATGACTGGTATGTCTGTCTGTGTCTAACGACAGAATCTTGCTATGTAGTACAGGCTGGCCTTGAACTCACTATGTTGACCAGGCTGGACTCTAATTCCAGCGATCCTACTACCTTGCCCACCCTCCCACACACACACCCTGAGTCCTGAAGTTACTAGTGTGTGCCATCTCACCTGGCCCTGGTGACATTTATCTTTTAAAGTCTGTAAATCTTGAAAGTAAGAAAGTAATTATAAAGTGCCTTATTCAGTGAAGAGATAACATTATAAAATGAGATAATCCAATACATGGTTCCACAAGATGGAAGGTGCCACCCCATAGCCTAGCAGTTAGCCATTGCCTTAGTTTTTTCAAACTATATTGTTCCCTAGAAAACCTTTCCCCTTCACTTTGTATTTTACTTCTTTCACTTGTGAGAGCAAATATGTACATACAAAGATATTCACTATAATGGTCTAAAAACCTAGATGCCCAACAATAGGAACAGTATAAATAAATGAAGTATCCATGCTATTATGAAGAAAGCAAGTTTTGTTGATGTTATCGTTATTTTTGGTTTTGCTTTGGTTTGTTCGTTTGGATTTTTTTTTTTTTTTTTTTTTTTTTTTGTGACAGGGCCTCACTGTGTACTTGAGGCTGGCTTTGAATTCACTATGTAGTCCAGGCTTGCCTCAAACTCATGGTGATCCTCCTGCTTCAGCCTCCTGAATGCTTGGGATTATAGGCATGCACCACCACACCCAGAAGAAAGCAAGTTTATAAATAAGGTTGACCTATATTTACTGATAATGAAATATGCACGTGATAAATTATTACATATGGAGAAAAAGTTACAAAGTTATGTACAATGGAAGTCCACCTTTATGGTTGACAAAAACTGCTTAGATATACACAGGAAAATAACTGGAAGCATATTTATCAATCAACTAAGAAAATGAGGACTGAAGATTAGAAACTGTAAGTGAGAACTTGACTTAATTTTCTTGTTTTGAGACAGAAACTCACTATGTAGCCCAGGCTGGCCTTGAACTCTTGATCCTCCTGCCTCAACCTCCTAAGCACTGGAATGACAGGCAAGTGCCACCACACCCAGGTAAGGATTTGTGCTTTTTACCAACAGTTCTAGATTGCTTCACTATTTTTAACAATTACTCATTTTTAAGTAATTTTTAATGTTAATAAAGAGGGAGAAACAGAAATTGAAACATTTCTTCCCCTCACCCATCATGTCACTGACCTGGCCACCACCATCGACCCCTCCCACACCTGAGCATACCTCTGCTGTGTCCACTCACCAGCCTGAGCTCCACAGCAGAGCAGACACTCAAATGTTTGCTGAATCAAGGAAGAAACTCTTTGATTCTTTAACTTTCACATACTTTTTTCATTTATATTTTAACCTTTATTTATCTTAACTTAATCTTCCATTTCTTTCAAACAAATTGGTCAAAATGAACGGTTTAAGATTTAATTTAATCACTGATTTCTACTAAACACATAGCTTGGAAGAAACTTTACATATTCTTCAACATTATTTCATTGTGCAATTTTACTTTTATGAAGCAACAGTTCTCAAGAAAGATGTGAGTTTACTAAAGAGTCTACTGTTCACTTGTCACTTAAAAATATACATTCAAAAAAATCTAAAAGCTTATCTTGAAGGTCCTTCAGTTCAACATTCTGGCTTCTCTCAAACAAGTGTTACTGATTAGGCTTATGTGAAAACTTGTAGCAAACAGGCTAGCATTTATTGCCGAAGGCAGCATGGTTTATTAATATGTAATAATATAAGAAGAAAAATAAAGGAAAGAGGATGATTTCAGCTCAAGTTCTGTTACAAGCCAGTTCTTTTTCTCTCTTTTACACTAAGCCATCCCTAATCATATAGTGATTGCAAAGGGCTGTGACTTAAATGAAGCTCTATGAGAAGCACAAAAATAGAATTCACCCTACAGATAACTGCACTTCCTTGCTATACCAATAAACTATGAAATTACTATTTTAAAAAATAATCCACACAAAAAGTAGAGTATGTGTAATATGAACATTATGCTTTTTATTTCAAAAATTATTTGAAGGAAATATAAGGAATCATTTTTCACACCCACTAACAATCCTTAAAGAACAACAAAAAATCTTCCACCTCAACTTTAGCCACATCCTTAAAATGAAATTAATAGCTGAAAACTAGGTCAATGGTGATGTAATCTAAAGTGCAACAACAGGATATTCAAGATCATTGTTAAGCACATGAAAATCAAATAATTGGAGATGGATTTGAGGTTCTAACTAATAACTATCTCCTAAAGAATTATAAACAGGTAAAATAATATTCAGTAGATGTCCAAAATAAAATGAGCAAAGGCTGGGAGTTTAAGCTTAGTAGTACTGCATGAGCTATTAATACCCCTATATAAACAAAGCTTCAGATTCAATCTCTAGCATATCACACACACACACACACACACACACACACACACACACACACACACACACTTCCTCTCATTTGTATTCCTTGTTTTATATAATAAATGTATGCCTAAAATGGTTATCTATAGAATAACCATTCAGATAACTCAGAAAAATTGCCTGTATGTGTCCATCAAAGTAACTACAATTCCAGGGCTGGGCAGAGAGCTTAGCAGTCTAAGTGCCTGCCTGGCGAGCACAAGGACCTGGGTTCAATCCCCAGTACTGCATGCTGTGCTGGCCCCAGAACCCCAGGCACACGGAATGGGCCGCTGAAACCAGATATGGTAGTACATGCCTGTAATCCCAGCACTGGAGAGGCTGAGATAGGAGGATCGCTATGAGTCTAAGCTGCACAGCAAGACCCTGTACCAAATAAACAAATAAAATTTTAAAAAATAAAAAGTAACTACAATTCCTAGCCAACTTCTTCCAATTCAGTAGCCTTCAATACTCTGAGCAATGCTGGCCTACTCTTTGTGGAAGAAAACAATAACCCATGGACCCAAAAGTCACCCTCTGATTTATTATGTAGCAATACATGGTGACAGAAAGCCCCCACACTAAAAGGTGGTACTGATCAAAACACATACTGAGCATGCATCTTGGCTACTCAGTTTTATCTTGTTTTGTTTTATTTGCTGTACTAGGGACTGAATCCAGGGCATTTACACTAAGTTTCATCCTCAGCCCCTTTTTTTTCAGTTTTTATCTGGAGACAAGGTCTTACTAAGTCACCAAGTGGCCCCGGCTAGGCTCAAACCCATACCCTTCCTGCCTCAACCCCCTAAAGTGTTCATACTAGAGGCATGTACCACATCCTACTTTGGAGCCCAATTTTAAACTTGTTAAATTACTTTGTAATGTGAATGGCCACCACTCATTTTATTCAGTGAAGTCTGGATCTATTATTCTGGGTCCTTTATGACACCCTTACAATGAAAAGCAGTGGAATAGAGTTTTAAAAGTTTTTAGGGCCAGCCTGATAGCTCAGTGGATTAAAGCCCCTGCTGAGAGGCTGCAGGTGCAGGGCTGGGGTTCGATTCAGGGCGTGCCATGCCAGCCCTGCCCCCAGAGCACATTGAAACATAACTGAGACTGGGCATGGTGGCACAGGCCTATAATCCTACTGTTTGGGAGGCTGAGAAAAAGGAGGATCACTATGAATACGATCTGTGTAGTGAGACCCTGTAGATTCTGTATTAAATAACCTAAAAAAAAAAAAGAAAACAAAGACTGTTTAAATGTAGGCTTGAATCCTAATTAACTTACCAACTGTATAATAATGAACAAACTCTTCAAAGTATCTGTATCAAAACACAGCTAAGTCTCTCCCACAATGATATATGATAGATTTTTAAAAACATGTTAAAAACTTTAAGCCCAGTGTATGACAGTAAGTAATTGGGAGTGTAGCTATCATTTATACTGATTTTAAAAATGAACACTAGAGGGCCATGAAGATAGCACAGCAGTCTAAGTGCCTGTCTAGACAAGCTCAAGGACCCAGGTTCAATCCCTGGTCCCACATGCCGCACCAGCCCTGTCCCAAGCAGGACAACCAGCCTAACAAAACCAGGCATGGTGCCACATGTCTGTAATCCCAGCACTGGGGAGGCTGAAACAGCAGGATCACTATGAGTCTGGGTTATGTAGTGAGACCCTGTACCAAACACATTAAAAAAAGAAAAAGAAAAAATGAACACTAGAGTCTTCTAACTTCATAACTTCAATGCAGGCCAGAGGATGATATAATATGATAAATTATTATTTGGAAATACACTTGATTTCCAGAATTATCAAGTAGAGTTTTGGACAGCCATGGTGGTACAGAACTATACAATCCTGGCACTCTGGAGCAGTTAAGAGTCCAACCTAGGCAATGTAGTGACTTAGTAAGACCCTATCTCAAAAAAAAAAGTCTGGGGATGTAGCTTGATGCGATGGCCCTAGATTCAATTCCTAGTGCGGGGATTTAAAAAAAAAAAAAGTTTCATCCAGCTCCTATAAGGGCCACAAACAGAAGATAAGCACAAAGAAAAGTTAAGATTCTGAATGTATGTTATTACATAGCAACACTAATTGATCTATGTTTTAGTCTCCATTTTTCCCCCAACTGTCTTAACAGATGGAAATAAAATATCTTTTTTCTCTAAGTACAATCTTACAAATGTTACAATGGTTCCTATTTGCTCAGATTGATCTACCAAACAAAGTTGACAAGACCCACAAGAAATTCAGTCCTATAATGGGAAAACAGAATAGGAGGGTTAAAAAAGTAGAAATGAGTATCCAATTTTAGTCAATCAACTGATATGAATCCCTATTAAATTATTTAATTTCTCTCTATATAAGTACTTTCATTCATAAGAGGTAACACACACACTGGAACATCTTTAACATCACTTCATCCCAAAGCAAGAGTTCCTTTGATTGAATGCTCTTGATACAAACAAGTTAGTAAAAAAAAAAAAAAATTTAATAATTTTGCAAGTTATAAAAAGCTTCATCAGCTGGGCATGGTAGCGCATGCCTGTAATCCCAGCACTCGGGAGGCTGAGGCAGGAGGATTGTTGTGAGTTCGAGACCAGCCTGAGCTATAAAGTGAGCTTAAGGCCAGCCTGAACTGCATAGTGAGACCCTGTCTCAAAAAGACAAAAAAAAAAAAAAGCTTCATCAAGGGCTGGTGAGATAGCTCAGCAGACTAAGTGCCTGATTCGGCAAGATCAGGGACCAGAGTTCGAATCCCACACCACGAAACACATTGGCCCTGCCGCCGCCCCCCCCACCACTGAGACCAGGTGTGGTGGCACACACCTGTAATCCCAGGGCAGGGGAGGCTGAAAATAGGAGGATCATTAGGAGTCCAAGCTGTGTAGAGACCCTGTAACAACCAAATACATTAAAATAATAAGAAGAAAAGCTTCACCAGATTTTATATGAACAACTTCACCTTTCTCAAGAAGTCTCCTTGGTGTACTTTATAAAATGAGCACAGAGGAAAACAGCGAGTGATGATTTTGTAAGTTGTTTGTTCAATTTAACACTTGAGAGAAAAATAAGAAAATGACAGCTAAGAATGGGCTCAGTAGCATGATGTCCTAGATTCAATTTGCAGCAACACATATACAAGTACAAAAGTTTTATTTTTCACCCTCATTTGTACCTTCCTGAGCTTACGCCATCATTTCATTTTTACAGATTGTACCCAATATTCTATAATTCCTCAAAGAAAAAAAGGGGTGAGAGATAACCAAATATAACTTTTAAGCCAGGTGTGGTAGTACACACATATAACCCCAGTTATTGAAGAGCCTGAGGCAGGAGGATTGCAAGTTTGTATTTCAAAATATAAAATAAAAAAGGATGGAAGAGTGCTTGCCTAGTACACCGAAGGCCCCAGATTCAATGCCTAGGAACACACACATACCCACACACATACACCATAATACTTTTCTTCTCTTTAGTCCTCCCCTGTCAAAACAAGTAAATTCATGAATGAAGCAGCCAAAGTAAATTCATCCATGATTTTAATGAAGAAAAAAAAAAGTACAACCACACTATAACAAAAGGTTAGCAGTATGCTCCAAATCTCAGGAGCAGCCTGATGGGGCTCTCTCTCCATGGCATATCAGAGACTGCTCAACAATCGCACCTACAACTTGCCAGAGCTCCTTCATAAACAACCAAATACTCATATAAATCTTATTAAAATGACTGTGCCTCACATTTTCCTGTTTTACAATTTGCAACGAATCTTGAATATGACAGTGCTTCGTTATTTTAATAGAATAGTAATGTGAAATAGTAAAAAGAAAACATTAAGAGGAAATGAGCAACCCTCAGAACCTTGAATTAGAAGAAATATTAATAAATTGCTGAGTGATGGAACTGTTTAACGAAAGTAAAGCAGCTGTATTTAGAAAAGCATTTTATATACTATTTCATATCTGTTAAAATCCAAGTTAAAAAAAAACATACAAGTTTACACAATCTATAAATAGGATACACAAGAATACAAATTTAAAAGCCTAATAAATAAGAGCCTTATAAATAGGCCCAGGGTTTTAAAGATAATGTGCACACTATAAACCACCCAGCAGGTTTCCATAGTGTAGTGGTTATCATGTTCACCTCACACACTATAAACCACCCAGGATGGTAAAGTTCTGATATCGAAACACCTTCTACCCTTTGCAGAATGAAAGGGAGATGAATTATAAATAACAAATATAATGAGTCAACTGGATCTTATGATACAGGGTAATATGTACTATAAAAAAAAGTCAAACAGATTAAGAGGGGAGAACAACTATGACTTTCAATAGGATTATCAAGATAGTCCTCACTGACAAAGTGACATTTTAATGAAGACCTGAAATAAGGCAGTAGACCACACAAAGGATATTAAAGGCAGGAAAAACCACCATATAGGTTCAAAGAGCAGCGAGGGTTGAAGCAAGGTTGCTACAGCACAAAGAAAGGAAAGAGCTCCAGAAGCCCGAGAAACAGCAGAGAGCGCTGTCAGATTCAGAGCCTGCTCCATCACAGCAAATACTGTCCAGCCTACGTAAAACAGTACTCACCAAAAAAGTCTGAACTACAGAAGAGGCCTAAAACAACTTATTTTATCAAGACTAACTCTAGACACACCAGATGGGAAAGTTAATAAAGAAAAAATAGAAAATAAACAACTACTGTCCCAGTCATCCAGGTGAGCTGACAACCAAGCACATGTCAGCAGTGAAAATACTCAGATCCTCCATATATTTTGAAGGTGAGGCCACAAGAACTTCCTGATAAATTCAGTGTGACACAAAAGCACTGGCACAGAATGCTTTTGCTTTTTTACTAGGCAACTCACACACCACCTTTCCAGGAGCTGACCCCAAGTACTTGGCCTGACAAGTGTCCAGCCCTCTTGTGCTTCCTCATTGTATCTTAACAATGACAGAGTCCATCACGCAGCCCAAAAGACATCCAAAAGCCTGATTATCTAGATTTCATGAAATTTACTTCCAATTTTATTTTTCTTTCTTTAGTCTCATATCTGCCAGAAGTCTAATGGCAGAAACTAATCACAATGAACCTGTTTTAAAAAGAGACCAGGCATCATTTCAAAAAAAAAAAAAAAAACACCTTTTCATTCATCTAACTATAATTAAATTAAAAGTTATATACTAAATCAAGATTGAGCTAATGGAAAAACAATTGTTAATTACTTATAAAATATCAAAAGATTACCTTACCAAAGATAATTTCAAAACTGACATTTGAATTCAATCTGAGTTCTTCAGAAGCAAAGAATTTAAAATATAAAAGTTAAGCTACCAGAACAAAGGCATATCATTTACTCAAAACATAAAATATCTGAAAGAAAAATAAACTGACTGTTAAGTAAAACTTATTTCTTAGAGGAAACAAAACACCAAAAATTCTAAATCCTCACTTCAAATCAGGATGTGGTGGCACATCCCACCACAGCTACTGGGGAGCCAAATTAGGACTGCAAGCCTGGGTGACACCCTGTCCGAAATGAAAAAAAAAAAGCAGAAACTGAAAATCAGCAATACAGCGCTTGAGTAGCATGCATGTTAAATCCCAACTACGATGGGGGGGGAGGGGGCAGACAGGAGACTGAGTCTCATTGATAAAAATTTATAAACTTCCATATACATATTATAAAGACAAGCTGTACCATGAATATGATTAAAGGATTACTTTTTTACATAAAAAGATAACAAATTTTTATTGGCATGTTGAAATACAGTTATAAAACCAAGCATACAGAACAAGATTACTTTTTCAGATATTAAAAAATCTGCTGAGCACAGTGGCACAAGTTAGTAATCCCAATTAATCAGGAAGCAGAGGAAGAAGGACCTCAAATTCAAGCTTTGCTTGGACAGTTTAGTGACACTGTCTCAGAAGAATAAAAAAAAAAGGGCTGAGTGCCCTAGTCTTCATTCTTAGTACAGCAAAAAGAACCAAACAGGGGCCAGGAAGATGGCTCAGTGGAATAAGTGCTTCCTTGGCAAGGGCAAAGGCAAGGGCCTGAGTTCAATCCCTGGTTCTACAAAAAAAAAAAAAAAAAAAAAAAAAATGGGGTTGGGGAGATGGCTCAGTAGAATAACTGCTTGCCTGGCAGATGGGACCTGAGTTCAACCCCCAGTTCCACAAAAAACAAAAACAAAAAAAAGCCAAATAACAAAACTACACTTAAAAAGTGACACAACATTGTATTAATAAAATTAACTCTAATACCCACTGCCAATAGGATGAAGTGAAATGAAAACACAAACTTCTTTCAAAAGGCCAGATCAATTCAGCAGTGTCAAAAAAACACTAAAAGTATGTTATAAATAAACCTTTTCTTCCTTCATTTTGGGTGTTGAGTATTTGTCCCAGCAATGAGAGAAGAGTAACTAAGACAGAATTTGGTACCAGGAGTGGGGTCAATGCTGTGGCTAAACTTGACCATGTGGATTACAAGTTTTTGGGAATGACTTATGGGAAGAGATAGGAAAGGTTCAGAGATGTCGACCACAAGAAAAGTGCTGGAACAGCTTCGGCTGTTCTGTTTGGGAGATTCTGGTCAGAGCTCAGAAGACCAGAAGGCTGTTAGAAAGTCGGCCTGTAAAGACCAGG
This sequence comes from Ctenomys sociabilis, assembly GCA_004027165.1. Classification (NCBI taxonomy): domain Eukaryota; kingdom Metazoa; phylum Chordata; class Mammalia; order Rodentia; family Ctenomyidae; genus Ctenomys; species Ctenomys sociabilis. The sequence goes on from PVKA01027493.1 coordinate 16,388, forward strand.
CTAGGGAGGTTTTTGCTGGGAAGAAGAACCACATTGGTGGTTGGACTCCAGATGATTTGTGCTATGCTTTGACCAAAAGACCATCTGAATTTTGCTGATGTCCAAAGACTGCCTGAGACTGAGTTTAAACATGGCAGACTGATTAATCTTTCAAAAGCTATTTCAAAGCAGCCAAATATTGGGGCAGTGGCCTGGTTGTTACTGGGGGTTTTAGCCAGATTTATGTTGAGAATGAAGAGCAAGAAACTCAGCAGGATGGTTCAAAATGTTGTGAGTTTGGCCAGAAAGGAAGCTCCAATAAAGCTGTGAACTGCAAAGATGGAGCTGAGAGGATCTCCATTATGGAGAACGAACAAGAGAATGGAAAGGATGGGCTGAGGACATCACAGGAGGAGGCAAGTACCAACCTTTGCAGCCTCAGAACTGCAAAGGTCAGGGACTTTGCCTTGAGAAGAAAGCTGCAGAGCCTCATGTTCCAGAATGGTGACAGTGGCCACAGGACATTCTAGAATGGCACTGGCATGGAGAATTTGTTCATGGGAATCAGAGTCAGAGTGCTCAGGCATCCAGCCACTCTACCCCCACAGCTAAGAGAGAAGGAAGCCTGCCTACTGCTCCAGCTGGCAACAGACCTTGGCATCATCCACGTGGCGCTGGTTTTAGGTGCATGCAGAATGCAGGAGCTCTGAGGTTAAGAAGGCTTCCAACTCGATTTCAGAATAAGGCCTGCGAGGCCAGGCAGTGTGTCCCTGAGAGGGCAATGTGAAGCTGCGAGAGAAGCCTATTCATTGGAAACCCCAGAAGTTTGGAAAAGCCAGGAACGTGGATCATCTAAGGGAAACTGCAAGCCAGGAGCAAAGCAGGCCTGAGAAGGAAACCATGGGAGCCACAACCACATGAAGTACAGTAGGGGTGGAACCATGTAGGGCCTTTAGAGCTCACAACTCAGTGCAGAATGCTTCAGATGCTCCAGTTGGAACTATGGGATTTAATATTTGACCTGCTGGATTTTGGACTTGTGTTGGTCCCAGTGTTTTGTATTCCCCTGTTGTTTGCAACTTTGGATTGTTTATCTTGTGCCTTTGAATCTTCGATGTGTTTAACTCTTCTTTTGTATAGGAGCTCACAGCTAAGAGTTTGCCTTAGATCTTGGAGAAGACTTGGGACTTGGACTTTTCAGCCATGCTGAAACTGTTGAGACTTCTGACAACTCTTAAGAGATGGACTAAAATGTCTTTTGCACAAAAGGATGTGCACGAGACTTTGGGGGCCCAGGGACAGAATGTTATGGTTTGTATCTACTTGTCCCCCCAAAGCCTCATGTAATCATGGGGTGGGGACTTCTAAGAGTTTGTGATTAACTCATGATCCACTGGGATTATGTGTGATCCAAGGCTGGGCTTATGGGTCTTAGTACTCCTGGGATTATGGGTGTCAGTACTTCCCCCAGCCTGATGCAGAGAGCCTGAATGTGATATAAGAGATAGAGTTTCAGTAGCAATTGTTCTTTGTTGTCATTGTTGCTGTTCAGCCACCATGAACGGCTGCTCTCTGCCATGTGCCCCTCTGCCTTGGAGCCAGGTGAATATGGACTGAAACCTCCAGTAACTGTGAGCTTTAAATAAAGCTTTCCTTCTTTCATTTTGGGTGTTGGGTATTTGTCCCAGCAACGAGAGTAACTAAGACAAAGTAGCTGTCGTCCTAAATGCTTACATTAAAAAACAAAAAGATCAAGTTAACAACTTAACTTCATAACTTAAACTAGAATGTGAAGAAAAAAACTAACCCAAAGCTCTCAGAGGGAGCAAAAGAATGTGCACACTGAACATACTAAGCATTTCATGAACCAAGAGTTTCCTGAAATATGTAAAGGAAAATGATCCAAAAGGAAGTAAGCCAAAGAGAAAGTTACGTGGGTTCATCTGAGAAGCACAATGCAAGAACCCATGAACTCAAGCATTATAGGTGTAAAAACATAAAGGCTAGGGTTCAGCACTTGACTAGCATGTCTTTTTTTTTGTAAAACTGAGGAATTGAACTTAGGCCCTTGCACTTGCCAGGCAAGCACTTACTGTACTGAGCCATCTCCCTGGCCCTTAGCATGTCTATTAAAAAACTGAAAAAAAAAAAAAAAAATGTAAAGACCTCTGACTGTAAAAATGGTTCTTATTTGAATAGATGTGTGCTGTCCAAAAGATTTAAAAGTAATTCTACTTAAGCGAAAAAGCATCATGTTCTTACTCTTCCTGAGTATATCTCCAAAGGAAACAAAATCAGTATGTCAAAGAGATTATACTCCCATGTTTATTGTGTCATCTGCAACAGCCAAGATATGGAATCAGCCAAGGTATGCAACCAACAGATGAATGGATAAAGAAAACATGGCATGTGTACACACTGAAATATTTAGCCAAGAAAAAACGGCAGAGTAAAAGGACACTGATTAACCAAAGGCAGTTCAATTTTAAATCATTAAGAAAATTTAAAATACTGGTGGTTGAAAACAGGCATGGGTTACACACTTGTAATGCCAGCTACTAGGAAGATAAAAAGGAGGAATGCAAGCCTGATGCCAGCCTAAATAACTTAGGAAGAATGTGTCTCAAAATTTTGAAAGGGCCTGTGTGATATTTAGCTCAGTGCTAGAGTGCTTGCCTAGCATGAGTGAGGCTATAAGCACAAAAAATTCACATTTGAAACACTGAGGAATGGAAAGAAAAAACTTCAACAGTATATGGTGAAGAAAATGGTTGGCTAAGTAAGATTTCTGTTGCACTCCACAGATGGAATAGAACTTCAAGGATACCAACAGGTTTTTTAACTAGTTTAAGCTAAAAGTGTTTGCTTACTTAGTACTTTATTTTTCTGTGCTTTCATTTTTTTATGATTATTGGAGTTTATTTTCTCCCATAATTTTATTGAGAAACAAATAGCAATGAGATAGCTTCAAATCAAATTAGTAGGGCAGTTTCAATAATTAATACATTGCATATTGTTTTCTTAGTGGTTAATTGTTGTACAAGATGCAGACATTATAGTCTATTTATAAGCACTATTAGAAGAGATCCCTCTGCTCATTGAATTAAGAGAATGTAGCTGTATAGCTATCTTAACTATTTTGAATATACAGAAACAAAATGTTCATTCATTTGTATCCCCTTTTTTGTTTAGTTTTGTCAATTAAATATTATAGGTATGTGAATTCAGCAAAATATATTCCCAAATAGTCCAGTAGTCCATAGTAGTATTGGGTTTTCCATATGTCTGGCAGTGTCTGAAGTTGTTGATTTGAGTCTTTTACAGCTCAGCATAATGATATGGCTTTGTTTCTTTCTTTATTTATTTTTTTTTTTTTATTGAACAAATAGCAATGAGACAGTTTCAAGACAAATTGACAGGACAAATTTGATAAATACATTGCAAACTGTTTTCGTAATGTTTTGGCATCGTACAAGGTGCATACATGATATCATATTTACAGGCACTATTATAGCAGATGTCTCTAATCAGTGAATTACTTAGTACTTTATTGATTCTGCCTTGTGTTCTTTGTTGGTGTATACTACAATCCATTTTTTTTTTTTTTTGTTCAGGACATTCATCAATTCATTAGAAAACTACAGAAAACAAACAAAGCTGCCTGTCATTTATTTAAAATATTATTTAAGAGAATGTGAAACAAGCCACAGACTGAGAAAAAATATTTATAAAGTATATCTAATATAAGGCTATTACCCAAATCCTATAGTCCCTAAAATTCAACGAGAAAATAACAACCCAATTTTAAAATGAGTAAACCATCATTCTTCACTAAAGAAAATATCTGACAAATTAATATGTATATTAAAAGATATTCTGTATCACATCTCATTAGAGAACTGCAAATTAATCAACAACGAGATCCTACAACACACCTATTAGAATGATCACAAGCACATTTTAATACTGGCAGAGATGTGGGAAAACAGGAACTCTCATTCACTTCTGATAGGAAAATAAATAGTAGAGTGTCTTTGGAAAAGTTGGCAGTTCACAAAACTAAACACGGTCTTATCACATGACCTTAACCATGCTCTGTTATTTCCCCAGAGAAGTCAAAAAGTATGTCCACACAAAAATCTGTACACAAATTGCAGTACAGCACCCCAAAGTGAAGCAACCAAGATGTCTTCTACTAGCTTCTCTGGCAGGCGCAAGGTCCTGAGTTCAATCCCTGGTACCACCAAAAAAAAAAAAAAAAAAAAAAAATCTAGGGGCAGAAAGGACAACAATGCTGTTTTCCCTCTTTTTAAGCATTTAGATATTCTTTCAGGAGCTCAGGACCAAAAGAAATGACCCACAAATTATGCTAATCACACTAAGAGCTCCCTGTGTTAGGATGACTGCTACTAGCACAGGAAGGAAGTACAGAAATGCAACATGACTTCCTATCATTTTTCTTACCATTGCTCTCTGACAGAACTTTCAAGTGGCCAGATTAATTATTAACACAGGTAACCACCTCAAAAAAAATTTTTTTTGCACTTTTTTGAGACAGAGTTTTGCTGTACAGTTCAGGCTGGCCTTGATCTCACTTTGCAGCCTAGGCTGGTCTTAGATTCACAATGCTCCTCCTGCCTTGGTGCTAGGATTACAGGCATGCACCACTGCACCCAGCTTGATTTTCTTAAACTTTTAAACCCCATACAGTTTTTGTTGTTATTAGTCATGCTTCAGTACAAAGTGGTTACATTCATCATGAAGAGCTGGTACATGTACATAACAAATCTTAATTCTTTTTGGTTTTTTTCAAAGGAATAAAAGAAATGTATACAACAAATTAAGCTATTTGCCTGGGTTCACATAAACTCCTTGGCACTAGGAGTCAGGCACTCTCTGACCAATATATTATTTTGATAATCTACTGCATGATTCAAAGCAGAAGACTTCATGAATACAATCCTCATGCCTTTATTATCTACTCCCACAGTAATAAGTCAATTATTGATAGTAAGGAAAAATATAAAATTTCTAACACGGATAAAATCAATATACCCTTACTTTCATTAACTTGCTGTCATATTGTACTACCCAATTTATATCTGACCTATTTATGAGACATGGAAGTCCAAGTACCAGGTTTACTTTTCTCAAGAGTTTTAAGAATCATAACATCCCTGAGCTGGGAGATATCATAAAGATAACCAATTTTAACTTTTCCATTTTAAAAAATAAAGATAAATAAATAAATAAAAATCAATTCCACTAAAGTAGTTGGAAGCAATTAGATGAATATAAAAGAATGAAATCCTAAGCAAATATAAAGAATAACTGTTACTAAGAAATTCTATGCCAGTTTAGAAAAGGCAGAAATCAGTGAGTGCTAAAATGATACGATGACTGTTTTAACAAGGAGACATGGCTTTAAAAGAGAAGAGAGGCAGTAAGGACAATTACAAACATTATTTTAAAAAATATGTAACAGAAAGCCTTCTACTATGAAACCAAGAAATAGGTATAATCCCACAGCACAGGTAAGAATACTCTATCCAGCTAGGTGTTGTCCACCTATAATTCCAGCTCTGTGGAAGTCTGAGGCAAGATCACAAGTTTCAGCCCAACATGCACAATTTAGCAACTCAGCAAGAACTTGTCTAAAAAGGGGCTGGAGATGTAGCTCAGTATGAAGGCACTGGCTTCAATCCCCAGTACCAAAAATGAATAGGGGCTGGGGATACAGCTCTGTGGCTTAAGCACCTGCCTGGCAAGCACAAGGTCCTGAGTTCAATCCCTAGTACCACAAAAAAAAAGTGAATGAATGAATATATGCCCAATACCACAAGATAAAGACAATGAAAAGTACAGCTCCCACAATTTCACTGAACCTGAATAAAATGCAGATTTTTTTTAATGCAAAACGGAAGAAAAATCCTCCTAATGGAATATTAGCTCAGTCTTAGCTAATATGCCAAGGATATACATGACAATCACATCCATAATCTAAAGTGAGGTGCTAGGCAACAGGTACAAAGCCCACAAATAAACTATTTCAGTACTTGGCAGATCACCCACCTCCAATGCATTTTTGATAAGGGTCAAGATAGGGAAGTTTATACATATCAAAAACAAGACAGAAATTGAGAAAAGAGATTTCTTTAGAGTTGTCAGTATCACTCCCAAGTCAAAAGAGGATGGACAAGTATTTTGCCTTCACCTCTAATCTAAGGAAGGGGGCTTTATGAATATAAAGCCAGGTGTGGTGGTTGGTGCAAGCTTGTAATCCCAGTATTTAAAGGCTGAAGGCAAAAGGAAAACAGTAATTAGAGGTCATTCTGAGCTACATAGGGAGTTCAAGGCCTGCCTGCATTACTAGGAAGATCTTGTCTCAAAAAAAAAGTACATATTCTGAAAGCTTCATATCCATCTTTTGGAGAGTAGGGATTCTATTGCTTAATGTCTCTTTTTGTTTTTATTTTGTTTCACTTTGTGTCTCAGGTTGGTCTTCCTTTAGAGGCTCAAAACATTCCACCTGCCTCCGCCTACTAGGTAGCCAGGACTACAGCCATGTGTTGCTGTGCTCAGTAATTATTTCTTCTACCTGAGAAACCTAAAGACTAGCATCTGACTGAACTGGTCCATGCACAGGAGACTAAAATCACACAGTAATTGCACTGTCATTAATGGTAGGTCAATGTGAATGTTTTCTACATGAATGACCTAAGAGTTGTCTCAGGTTAGTTTAAAATTCTGGGATGTAGAGACTTGCACAGAAAGGGGCTGGACATGTACCACTGCCAGCTGCTGAAGCACAGACCAAAATACAGAAACAGCCAACCCAAAGTACAGTACTTTGCCTGTGGCAAATGAAAAGCAGATTAGAGATTCCCTACTATGAGAGCTGAGGAGCAGCAATAGTAAGAGGCTAACATACAATCCAGCAGTCATCATTTTAAAGCAACAAATAAAACAGATTTACTGAGGCATAAAATACAGTACTAGTTGCCATCCCAAGAGTCTCTTCCCACCCCTCTCCTTCCTAGGCACCTTTTCCCATGATATATCAATTTAAATTTCAGAGAATGCTACAGAAATGGGTTCATGTAATATCTACTGTGTTTGATCTGGGTTCTTTTACTTGGCATACTTATTTAGAGACTCATCCATTTTATAGACTGTCAGTAACTTCCTCCACCTTGTTGCTGAGCAGGATTCCATTTTGGGGAAACACCCATCTCTTGGCTCATTCACTTGCCAAAGAGCACGTCAGTTGTTTCCAGTAGTTAACTATTGCAAACAAAATAGCCAAAACATGATCCTGTACAAATCTTCATAAGGACAAGGGCTTTCTCTTCATATGGGTAAATGCCTCGCCTAGGAGTAGAATAGCCACATCACTTAAGTGTGGGTCTAATATTTTAAGAAGTTACCAACTTACGCCAGAATGAATGGCTATCATCAAGAAGTCAACCAATAACAAATTCTGGAGAGGCTGTGGGGAGAAAGGAATCCTTTTCCACTGTTGGTGGAAGTATAGATTGATACAACCATTGTGGAAATCAGTGTGGAGATTCCTCAAAAAGGTAGGATTGGAAGGTCCCATTCAAGCCAGCTATTCTCCTCCTGTATACTTTTCCAAAAGGACTGAAATCATCATACCATAGAGATATATCTGCACCCATGTTTATAGCTGCTCAATTTGTTATAGCTAAATCCTGGAAATAACCCAAATGCCCATCAACTGAGGAATGGATAAAAGAGATGTGGTATTTTTATACAATGAAGTATTACTCAGCTATTTAAAAAAAAAAAAAAAAGATAAATTCAAGGGTTTTATAGATAAATGGATACAACTAGAAACAGTATTGGTAAGTGAAATAAATCAGACCCACATGTGCAAACATCGTATTGCCTCACTAGTGTGAGAACCTGAAAGAGTAAATAAAATTTGAATGGAAGGAAAAACTAGGATGAGAAAAAGAACAAAAGAAAGAAGGAAAAAATATATTTATGTATATATGTGGGATAATTTGTATTAATTATACTGCCAATTTCTGCTAATCTTTTGAAAGGACCAGTTAATGCTTAAAATTTTTTATTCTTATTTTTTCTTTTTAAGTTCCTATAACTTTCTTGTTTTTTTGTTCACTTTTTAACCAATGTTGCATATTTATATCTCGTAACCTAAACAACTAATTTGAATATAACATCATGCAATTACAGCAACCATTTTTGGATTCCTATTACTTTGTTTAGTGAAATTTTGTATCATTTCTAATGTTACACACACACTCACACTTTCTGGTATTCTTTAAAAAGTTCTATTCCAGGAAAAAAAAGAAATGACCAACTGTTTTTGCAACGTGGTTCTGCCTTTCCACACGCCCACCAGTGGCTCAGGAGTTTCAGCTGTTCCCACAGTGGCCAAAACCTAGTGTACTCAGTCTGTTCCATCCATGCGCAGAGCATCTCTGCAAGGCTGCAGTCTGCAGGTTCTCTGGTGATTAATGAAGAACATCTTTTCATTTGCTTATCTGCCATTTTTCTACCTTTTTAGTGACCTATCCTGTTCAAATAAATAATATGTTCCTTTTTAATTCTGTTTTCTTATTCTTAGGTTTTTTTGTTGTTTTTTGTGTATTTGTTTGTCTCTGGTACTGTGACCTGAACTGAGGACCTTGTGCTTGCCAGGCAGGAGGCTTAAGCTGCTGAGCTAGCTCCTTGGCCCCTTATTCTTAAGTTTTGAGAGCTCTTTATATCTTCTGTAAATAAATCATATATATTATATATATGATTATATATATGATTATTTCATATTATATATATATGTATATATGTATATATATGTAATGGTTTTTTATCTAATATCCCAGTCTTCTTATTCTCTTTATTGTACCTTTCAAAGATTTTTTTTTTCCCTATGAAAATCAGTTTTTACATGCTTTTGAATTGTCTTTAGACCTCTGTCAAAAACTAGTTCGCTATTCAACTCCACTAATCCTATTTTACTTTTGGCCAATACTAGCCTGTCTTCTCACTTTTTTTTTTTTTTTTTTTTTTTTTTCCTTTTGACAGGGTCTCACTATGTAGTTCAGGCTGGCTTTGAAATCACTCATATAGCCCAGGTAGGCCTCACACTCACAGCAATCTTCCTGCCTCAATCTTCCAAGTGGCAGGATTACAGCCATGCCACCATGCCCAGCTTGTGATCATATTTTATCATTTTGAAGTCAGTAAATATCCTAACTTTAAACTCTGTTCACTGATTTGCTAAAACTGTCAGAATTTTTGCATCCAGGTTATTGAGGGATATTGGTCAATATATTTTTGTAATGGCTTTAGTTTGGAAAAAGGTAATGCTAACCATAAAGAATGACTTGGGGAGCCAGGCTTCCCAGTACATGCCTGTAATCCCAGCATTTGGCAGACTGAAGTAGGAGGATTGCTGCAAATATTCCACAGACATTCACTGAAAGCAAGGCACTATGTGGAAATCTGGGATATAGTAAAAAAAAAAAACTTGTAATTTTTGTAAGTAAATTAAAAAGAAACAAACAAAAAAACAAAAGATAACTTTCTGTGGCTATACATTTAGATGGAGTAAAAACAAACAGCTATGAAAATTCATACATATTACATAAGACATGCTAAAATACTTTCCAAATAAGTGAACACTGAAATGCCTGCAAGGAGCCGCAGGGGTTGGGGGTTTGATCCCTGGGCCTGCTGTGCCACCCCGCACCAGGGGGGTGCTGAGATGGCAATTAGGACTGGACGTGTTGGCACACACCTGTAATCCCAGCTCTTGGGAAACTGTAAACAGGTGGATTGCTATGAGTAATCCAATTTAGTAATGAGACCTGAACACCCTCCCTCAAATTAAAAAAAAAAAAAGAGAGAGAGAAAACAGAATAAAAGGAGGGCCAGCAAAATTGACCAGTGGACTAAGCACCTGCTTTGGCAAGCTCAGGTTCTTTCCCGGGGTTCTGCATGGCAACACCGGCCCCACCCACTGCGCTAAGCTGACAACCAAGTCTGAGTGTGGTAGCGTCAGCCTGTAAACCCAGCACTGGAGATGCTGAAAACAGGAGGATCACTATGAGTTAGAGCTATGAAATGAGACCCTATACCAAATACATAAAATGGGAAAAATAAAAATAAAGAGAATAAAATTAAAATATTCATGGTTGAAGCCAAGCATGGGGCACACACTTGTAACCCCAGCTACTTTTGAGGATAAGGAAGTAGGAATACAAATTTGAGGACGTCTGTCCCAGAGCTGGCAAAACAAGCCTTACCAGACCTAAATTTACCCAGTGTACCTCATTCCCCTTCAAAACTGAAGACTAAAGTAACTTTCAGGATTCACAGGAGTATTCAGCTTCATCTAGAACTCCTCCTGCCCTAAGCCTGTGGTGCCTAGGGTCCTAGCATACCCTCACAGGACCAAGATGGCCCCAGCAGACCCAGTCCACACCTGGGAACCCACTGCCCCCAAGCCACAGGATTCCTCTGGAGCTACACAGCCAGTGAGCTGCAAGATCCTGACCAACTGGACCCCACCCACACAGAACCCCATAAAAATGCTGCTGCTTTTCAGATCTCTGCTGCCTTTAGTTTCTTGAACTGAAGCCCTCTTCTGTCTTATGTTAGGAGCCTGGCTTGATCCTTGTCAGAATTGTGTTTCCCTTTATTTCCTCTTCCTTTTTAATTCAGTCTTTGTCCTATGTATGTGTACTAAGTAACTCCGGTTTAATTTCCATTATCTCTGAAGCAAGGACTGGTGCTAGCTGGTGCTGATTTCTCTTCATCTTGACGAGTGTATCTCTTTTTCTCCAGGGGTCTCTCAAGGGCAAAGCTTATGAAGAAGTTCTGGACAAAAGCCACTGCAGCTCCTCTCCAGGGTGCCCTGTCTGATCCCATTCTCTACTGTGCTCAGTGAGATCTTGTCTGATTCTTAACCCATGCCTTTACGTTTTAAAAATCACAAAAGCTCAAAGTGTCCTTTTCTAATTTGGTTTCATATACATCATTTCTGTTGATTCTCTCAACAACTCTAAGCTGTAAGGAGTGTTATTAAGCCCCTTTTATTATAATGGTCATGTTGAGTAAATACAGCCCAAGATAGACTTTACTGGGCTCATTTGTAGTCACAGGACCAGGGAAGGATAATTGAAACTTAAAGCCTGTCTCTTAATTAGCCTTTTTTTTTTTCTGCCTCAGGACCCACCTCCTGAGATAGAGGCCTGGCCATCTGTAGAAATCAGTGTTGTTAAAGCACCTTCTGTTTATCCAGTCTAGTTCAAGCAGGTGATGGGGGAGGGAGGATATTAGTATTTTAATTCGATTCATTAAAAATTCAGGTGAATCCAACATCTATCCATATGAGTTCCACGCTGAATGAAAACATTCAACAAGGTAAAACTCACAATACATGGCACCCCACTATCTGGCATCCAAACAAAGACTATCAAGCCAAATACAAATGTTGTCACATTATCTGCCTGCTAAGGACATTTACTAAAATGTTTTGTTTGTTCTCCTGTGACAGAATAAGGAACAAAGTTATGGTAGTCAGTGGTAACTAATTATCAGTTTAAAAAGAGAAGGTAAGACAAAGTCATTTTGCTTATTATCTGTTCACACATAACAAAGAATTGTGAGACTTTTAAACTAGTAGTCTTTGCATGCTCACATATGAATGATCTAGAAAGCATTTTGATAGTATCTTTATCTGAGGCCTTTCACACTCAAAAGTTCTAATTCTGTAGATCTAAAGCAAAGTGCACACAAAGTTATTTTGGAAAAAGTTTCCTGGGTGATTCTGATGAACACTTCTAAATCAAATTGCCCATTTATTTTTTTAAAGAGAAAAAAAGTAAAAATAACAATTAAAACAGTGTTTCAAAGCAGGTTAATAGGATAGCAACAATTAATATTGCATATTTTCATTTAAACAGTAATTATTCAGAGTACAAGACACAGGCATAAGGTACTGTTCAAACCAAACTGCCTATTAAACTACACATGGTGGTGTATATCTATAATCCCAGCTACTTGGGAGGCTGAAGAAAAGGGATCATACAAGTTGAGGTCAGAGTGAACAACTTAATGACACTCTGTCTTAAAATAATAAAATTGTTTTAAAAAGATCTAAGGTATGTAGACATCTTGCCTACCATGTGCAAGGCCCTGGGTTCAATCCCCAGTACCAAAAAAAAAAAAAAACTTATTAAGATTACATGAACGATTTCATAAATTGTCAATTAGGCATTAAAATAAAAAGGAAACTAAAACATTCTTAAAAGAGAAAAAATCTTGACAAAAAGTCATGTGTTATCTTTCTTAGGATCAAACTATTTGCATAATGTCATCATATTTTTATTTCTAAAACCACTACTAGCACCTGCGATCTGAATACAGCTGCTGGATTAGAATCAAAAGAGATGCCATTGTTTATAACTGTTGGAATCATAATAAAGCAGTACTAGTAATGCCTTAGTGCTGCAGTCATAGGGAAGATTACACACCACTTATACAATAGCTGATTGATAAGCAAGAAATCTCTACAAAACTGTTCTACAATTGTGAGTGGTGGTTCGAATCAAAGAGTTCTGTACTTTGTACAGAATTTTTCTGTCATAGCTAAATTTCTGCCATACTTAAAAGACTGCAGCTTTAAATACTAAAAGATTACTTCTTAATACTTAAAATGTTGGGTTCTCTTGAAGAGATTCAGATCCACAGAAATCTTTGACCAAATATTTAGAAATAGTTCTTCTAGCACACACGTCTTGACACTATTATATAAAGAACTCCTCTGGAAAGCAACAGAAGTCTTGGATACCATATAATTTTCATATACAATTTAACCTTTGGTTCAGTTTTTGTGTCACAAACAAGTGGTTAAGTCTTTCATAGCCTCTTCTAAAGTGAATCAAAGACACAAAACTAGACAGGTATACAATGTACTCAATGTGCCCATCACTGAGTTTCCATAGTTACATACAAGATTTTCCTTATGCTTGTTTCAGACAGGCCTACCCCTTTCATTACTGACGAATTATAAATCAAATTCCTGATATCTTATATTTTATTGACCTTTAACAAATAAGGATTTTGAGAGAACCTCCTTATAAGTATATACATAATATTAACAATAATCTCTTAATAATGCCTCATACTCATTTCATGATTTTCATTTCATGATTTTCTGTATTATTTCAGAATCTATTTGATACAATTTCTTTCAAGGTTGTATGGTAATAAACTGAAGTATTTTACCTAGAAAGTCAATGTTAAATATACTATGCAAATCTAAATGTGTTACATTTAGTTTCTTACTATATTTCTTAAGGTCATCCACTATAATCCCTAACATAACAACAATATTTTGCATGTTTTGGCCCTTTCCTAAATCCAGGCCTCAGATACAACTAAGATACTACACCTTATCTCCAAAATCCATAATCCAAATTTTCGTAATGGGTAAATCACTCTAACGAAAGATGAAGCACTATATGAAACAAGACCATACTGCTGGTTAAAGGCAATGAAAAAACAACCCATTAAAAAAATAGTGACAGAATATTGAATTGGATGATGGCAAGGCAGGGGACTAGACAAAAGACATTACTGGCACGATCAGAAAAATCTGAAGGTGTAATTACTATTAGTTTACAAATGTGGTAATACAGGAGACCTTCCCTTTTTATAGGAGGTGCATACCAAACTTTCAAACTATTCAGGGAAAAAAAAGCGCATGCTCTGTGTATATATATCCATGCATATTTGTATGTAAAGGACATAAAATACATAGAGCAAATAACTTAAACAATGTAAAATAAAAAGTTGTTTGAAGAGAGGTTTCTGGCCAGCATTGCTTCAACCCATCACAAGCACAGGGAACATCTTCTAGAACCTCTACTTGGGCCTTTTTGGAGAGACAGACACAGAGACAGAGATAAAGGGGGGGGTGCAGAAAGAGGGACAAACAGAAATAGGGGAGAAGAGGCAGGCAGAG
>PVKA01027494.1:0-30474 GCA_004027165.1 Ctenomys sociabilis
TGCCACAGAAATGGACTGGGAATTAATTTGAGCCCAATTATGTTTTCCTGGAAGGATATGGAGGAAATAATGAGTACATGTTAAACATACATTTACATAAAACACAGGGCAAGTGTCAGAAACCAGCCAGCGCAGAGCGGCCATCGGCCATCCAAGCCAGGACACTGCCGTGAAGGGGGAGTGTGAAGCCCACGCGAAGGCTCCAAGCAGGAGCACATGGGGCCAAGACGAATCTGCTCAGTGACTTTTACTTTTCAGAGTTCAGAGAGAGGGAGCACCTGTCCGTCCTCCTTCCATGGAGGAGTCTCAGTGGGGGGAGAGAGCTGGAGGGTGGACCTGCCTGATGCAGTTGAATATTTGGTTTGTGGGTGAAGTTTTCAGCTTGCGTGTGCTGCTGTACAAGCAACTCAGTATGCATCATACATAGGCCTGCATATTCTGTATTTGTGGATATTTTGATTTGGGGATGATTTTAAATAATATTGTGTTTTGAATTTCAGTATTTCCTTGATCACTGTTGACATTCAGGAAAACAAGACTTACGTTATCTTATATCCTGTCATTTAATGAACTGAGTTGTTTGTCCTAGGAAGACTTTTGTGAACCTTTTGAGACTACAGCACGTCATGTCATGTGTGAGCAGGACAATTTTATGTACATCTCATCGGTGTGACTTTTATTTCTGGTTCTTGCATCAGTGCGGCTCAAGCTTCTACCACCACACTGAATAGACACGGGCATCCTGGCCACGTTAATACACGTCAGAGCAGAGCATTCGGTGTGGATCAGTGCAGTGTGATGCTAGTCTGACTAACAGTAACAGCATGCTGTGGGTCGTGGAGATGCTGGCGACCGAGGTAAGCCCACTAGCGCTGCTCCCACTACCCAGGGGTTCTCAGCACCAGTTGTGCTACATTTTGTCAGTCTCTAGTCGCCACAGTGGGGCACACCTGTGACCCCAGCACCCAGGAGGCCGAGGCAGGAGGATTATGGCTAATTTGAGGCCAGCTTGGGCTACACAGTCAGTTCAAGCCCAGCCTGAACTACAAAACAATACTGTCCCAAATAAATTATCAGTCTCTTTCTATATTAAATGACAAGTTTATGCATACTTTTTCTTCTTTAACTTATTGAAGATTATATTGGTGAACATTGAACTACCTTAGAATAAACTTAGCTGACCATATTACACAATTCTTTTATTATTTTGTGTAACTATCACTGCTAATGTTGGCTAAGGACATTTTGCATGTTATGTTCTTGATAAGCACTAGTCTGAAGTTTTTGCTTTCTATGCTGTCTTTGTTGATTTTGCTAGTAAGCTCAGAACAGATTAAAAATCAACTGGTACATATCTTTATCCTCATTAGAGCATGACATCGGATGGTGCTTACTCTTCAGTGAATGCCTGTGAAATTCTGCTGTGATTAACTAGGCCTAGAAATGTTCCTTTTTTTGAAGAAGTTCTAAGCTTAAAAACTCAGTGCACGTGGTGTTTTAGGGTTGTTCAAATTTTGTATTGGATGAGTCACAATCTTTTGCTTTCTTGGACCCCCCCACATTTTCAAAACTGAGTATACAGAGTTGTTCATAGTACATGTTTATTATGCCTTGGATGTTTTCAGGGCCTGTCCAGTATCATCTGTTCACTCTTGATGTTAAAAATGTGTCTATGCCATTTGCAATGGTCTCTTTGGAGGGTTCTAAATTCATTCATCTTTCAAAGAACCAATTATTTGTCAGATGGCCTTTTCCTATTGTTCTAAATTTTCTAACTTCTACATTTCTCTTTGTAATTACTTTCTTCATGGTCCCTTTAGCCTTACTGGTTTTTTTTTCTCGGTTTGGAAGTTTAGAGTTTTAGTTTGAGACCTTTCTGGTGTTATAGCACATTTTTATCACTAACTTTACCCTGTACTGTCTTAGGTACATCCCACAGATTTTAATACACTCTTTCTTTGATTGCTTTGCTTTTGATCTGAAGTGTCCCAGAAGGTGTTCAGAGGCGGGACCTCAAGGGCCAACTAGATGGGCTGAGTTCTCACCCGGAAGGGTTACTCAGGGGCGGGCACAGAGGACGAGGACTCAGAGCCTGGAAGCAGAGCCCTACGGAGGCTTGTGTTTCTCGCCCTCTTCCTCTTTCCTTCTGGCCACTGTGAGGTGAGCCAGCTTCGCTCTCCATCCTTGCTCCATCCTTGATGCCACTGTCCTAGGCCCAGGGAATCAGGGAAGGAGGCCTCTGAGAGTGGGAGGCAAAATAAACTAAAATTTTCTTCCTGTAAGTCTCAGTTGTCTCATATTTTTTCCCAGAAGAAGCAGTAAGTTATAGAAGTTATATCCCTTCTCCTTACAATTTTATTTAAGGATAAAATAAAAAAAATATGCTACCTACCTTCAAGGAGAGTGAGGATTTTCTCCTACTAATTTTTCATTGCTAATTCCAGTTTGATTTATTGATGTCAGAAAACATATTCTGTACGACTTCAATTCTTTTGCCCCAGTTAAGGCTCATTTCACAGCTTGGTAAGTGATCTAACTAGGTACGTGAGCTCTTCGCCCGAAAAGCAAATGTATGTTCTTCAGTGGTGGGTGGAGCATGTATTAGATGTTGAATAAGCCCTTTTGTTTATGTGTTGATCAATTTTTCTACATCCCTAGTGATTTTCCATCTAATTATTTCATCAATTATTGAGAGAAGGCTATTGAACTCCTCAATTGTAATTGTGGATCTATTTATATCTCAGTACCATTAGCCTTGGCCTCGCACATTTCAAAACTGTTCTTTGATCCAGGCACAGTAGAAATTTCAGTCTTCCGTGACAGCTGGGTCTCCTCCATGCTGTGCCGTGTCCTCTGTCCCTGGTGATTTTCCTCGTCCTTAGGCCTGCTCATCTCGCATCAGCCTTCCCCTGCTTGCATGCCCCTCTTCAATGTTTGGACAATGCGTCTTTGTCCTCCTCTGACCATCAGTATTTTTCCCAGTATTTGAAGTGAATTTCACGTGTGCAACTTCTAGGTCCATTGTAATTCTATTTTAATTCATGACACCAATCTCTGCCCTTTAGTTGATGTATTTAGACTATTTTAATTTAATATAAATATTGATGTTCTAAAAGTTGATCTGAGATTTATTGCTTTTGTTATTTTTGTCTTCTTCCTCTGTATTTTCATTCCTCTTCATTTTTATAAATTTCTTGCTTGTTACTGAAACTTTTCTTGAATTTTATTTTCATTAGTTCAAATGCCTTTAATAGTGGCTGCTCTAGGTGTAATCTTAGACATGCGTGACATCATAGCTGAATGACATGTTATTTAACCAGTGATTTATAGTAATGTTTTCCATTCATACTCATAGTACAATTCCCTTAATAATTTTATTTACATATTTGGAATTAAGATGATTACAATGATAACATTTATGTTGATGTAGTGTGTCATGAAGTGCATCATGCAGTTCTAATACTCAGTTGGCTATTCCGTAACTGGTTATTCCATAATTGGCTGACAGAATGCTTTGGATTAGCCATGGAAGCATTTAATTGTGGACTTCTAAGACTCCTCAGGATGAATCTAAATACCTCCGATGCCTTGTGGGTATGCATGACCCTTTTAAGTTCACGCTGAGGGGACGAGGCCTTCTTCTTAGTTATTTGTGCATAAGTGATTCTCTTAATATCAGATTCCAGATCGAAATGCGCCTAGCTGGCTTGCGCCGGCAGGCAGAGGTCGGGATCCAGGGCCTCTTCCAGCGTTTGAGCCTCCCAGGTCCTGGAGGCCATGTGGCTGCTGAGTGCAGACCCACAAGTGATGCCGGAGGACATCGAACGGCTGCCTTACAGCGGCAGCACTGACGTCTGACCTGGTTTCATCAGATGCCGCATGCTCAGGCGTCAGTCCGGGCAGCAGGTTGTGCCCCGGTGCTTGGCTGGCAAGGAGACCTAGCAGCGCTCTGTCTCCCTTGGCTGTGTGCTCTTAGGGCTTCAGTGAGAAGGCGCAGATCAGGTCTGGAGGATATCTTTGTCAGTACTCTTGATGCTCCTGGATTTGCTTTTCCAGAAGACCCCACTTCATACACATGAAGGCAAAAGGGGAGCCAGCGAGTCGGGGTCTCTCTCTGCTCTGTCCGGGACTGACACCTCTAGCCAGGAGGCTTTCTCTTCCCCAATGTAAGATTCCTGCCATCTTACGGCAACTGTAACATAACATACTGGGTTTTTAAATGTTTTAGGCTGGAAGCAAGAGGAAAGAACAGCTCCGTTCTTTGTTTCTGGAAGTAAAATTCCTTTTTGTACAAGACTACTTGTGTATTTGTTAAGACCTGAGTTGTTCTGCCTTTTCTTTCCAAACTGGTTGCCAGACTAACAGATAAACTAATTAATTTATTAGTAAGATAGTCACCCCCTTACTGAATTTATTTCCATATTTTATTGAAAAAATTGATCATGTGTGTAAGTTTATTCCTATACTGTATAGAATAGTCTACTAAAATATAAATAAATGTGGCAATATATACACTTATATGTCAATCTTCATGAAGCTTCAAATTCTCTTTATCACCATGGCTATGGAGTTAGTCTTAAAATGAGTTTTGAAACCCTCAAATTTATTCCCTCTCTTTAGCTATTCTACAGCATTTACTTTTTATGTATATTTAGAGTCACCTTAAAACAGTTTCTGCCAGACCCGCTGGCATTCTGATTGGAATTGGGTTGAATCAATATATCAATTTGAGCAGAATGGAAAAATTTTTACCATACTGCCTCTCCAAATCCACTGTAATAGAATATATTTACATGAATTTGAACCATTTTTAGTTTCTTGCTGCAATATTTTGTAATTTATATTAGCTCTTCCACATCTTTTTTTCAGCCACCCCACATCACCACCAGCTTCTATTCAGTTTTTGGGCGTGGCTGCTACATAAACACAATCAAGCCACGCATAGTGACAGCTTCCAAGACATTTGCGCTCACTTACCTGTGTTAGGATTTTCGTAAATTCCTTTAAATTTTCTTCATAAATAGTAATGAAGCTGTGAAGAACTTTAGCTTCCCTTCTTCCCAGAGGGCGTGCTTCTCACCTTCCTTGCCTTAGCACATAGGACGCCCTCCCAACAGCTGACTCGAAGCAGAAAGACTGGCACTCTGCACCTTGCTCCCGATCATGCGGGATAGCAGTTTCTGCTCATTCTTTCTTAGGTTTGCCAGGAGGTGCAAGCATATTTGGAAAGGTGCCCATCTCTTAGTAGTTGGCTGACAGTGTTGTCCTTGACAGTAAAACCTTTAAGACGTTTATTGCATTAATATGGCAAATCACATTGATTAATTTCTAAACACTAATTTCTAATTCCTCTTATGTTTCTGATATAAATCTCGTCTAGGAGAGGTACCTAACTTCATGTGTATTTTTTTTCTTTGCAATGGCAGCGATCGAACTTGGAATCTTGTGCTTGCCAGGCAGGTGCTTATGCCACAGAGCTATACCCCTGGTCCTACTGTGTACATATTCAATCAGTTTTACGAAAATTATCTTAAGAATTTTCACATCTGTTTATGAGGAATATTGGTCTCTGGCTTTCTTTCCTTGTACCATATGCTTCTGCTTTAGCTGTCAGGGGAAAGTTGGTCTCAAAACATGGGTTGAGAGTTACCTCTCCTCTTCAGTGTTCCTTAATTAATTGTTTAGATCTGTTTCCACATTTTTCTTCAAAAGTTTTATACAATTTTTCAATGAAGTCATTTTGTCTTGAAAGCTTTCTTTGTGGAATTTTTAAGCTATAAATTCTAGGTCTTTTAAAATAATGTTTACAATATAAGTTTTATTTTTTAAGAAATGTATTAGTATGTTTACAATATATAATACATATATTCACTGGGGACACTTAGCATATATATTTAGTATGTCTTGATCCTTTTCACTTTTAAGTTTAATCAATATGCCTATTTATCACTCAGGGATTATTATGTTTCTCCTGATTTTTGCCCGTATTTCCATATGGTCCAATTCACTTTGTGAAACTTTTTTATTCCCTTTTAACGTTTTTATTTCTATGCTAATTGAAGAAATCACCACATTCGCATTTGGATCCTCCAATGTATGTATTTTCCGTTTGGCTTGTATCAGTTTGGCTAGGTTTTTGCCAATGTTTTGTTTTTCATTAGCTTTTGTCTGCTACAACTTTCCTTATGATTTTTTGCATCCATTTTATTTCTCCATGTCCTTGGTTTTATTATTGCTGCTGTACTTTCTTTTCTGTCTACTATTGCGAGGTGTAAGACGTAACATTTTTTAAACTTTTCTTCTTTGTTAAAGTAGGTCTTTAGTAACATAATTTAGCTCTAATCATTATTCTAGCTGTATCTCACACATTGTGATGTGCTATTTTTAAATCTTGTTTAGTTCAAAATGCTTCTAATTTCGTGACTGATGTCTTCTTTTGATCCTTAGGTTGTTTAGAAATTTCTTTTGATTCCAAATACTTGGGCATCTTTCAGACAGCAGTCATCTGTTTTGTGTGATAAATCAGTTAACAAACTCACTTTGGATTCGCTAGGGTCTGACACCGTACTGTCCGCTGCTCGGGTGCTTGCAATCTCCTGGGAGCTGCTCTGTGGTCTTGAACCCAGTCTGTCTCAGTCACGGCTTCGGGTGCCTCGGGAGCGCATGCGTCCTGCCTTTGTTGTGTGCAGACTTTGGGTGAGTTTTGAGTCAATAAAGTGAAAGAACTGTTCGCATTTCCTGTGTTCTTACTAATGTCTGACAGTTACTGAGGAGCCAATATGCAGATTTTTTACTCTAAATTTGGATTTCCTATTTCGTTTTGCATTTTTTACTTTCTTACTTATTCTTTAAAGTCTCCTGTTAGGAATATAAACATTTAAGAACTTGTGGACTTATCCCCTTGTCTTTATGAAATGCCTATATTCTTGGCATTACTCTTTGCACCAACATCTATTTATGTAGCATTAATAAAGCCAATTAATTACCATTGCACACTGCAGGATTTTCTCTGCAGTCTTGCATATCTTTTCCTGGGCTTCCACTCCTAACATGTGTCTCCTTATTTTCACCTGAGCTTGTGCTTAGCACTGTGCTTGCTTTTGCACTGAGGTATTTAGCTCACTTGAATCTATTGTGATGATTTATATAATATCAAATTTCTATTTTTTTTCATTTTCACTTTACTTTTCTGAATTATGATGCATTACCTGAGGATCTGTCTCCTCTTTTGGGTTTTGTGTGAAATTACGTAGACAGTAGTAAAGGTCTGAAGTGGAGCGTACGCTTGCCACCACCTTGCGATCTGCATGACGAGGGCATCTGTAAGTCTCATCACTTACAGGCCCTTTCTTCGGGCTTCGGTCACTGACTTTTTGTTGGTTCTAGACAATCTCAGGGCTATACGTCTCTCTGTGGGTCTTTTCCCTGCTTCTTGTGCTTGAGCCGGCTAGGAATGAGTATCTGCTTTCTATGCAGCACAAACCTATGTGTTTATATGCTTGCCTCACCGTTACTGCTTTGGCTATTGCTTCCTCAAATATTTTCCCAGCCCTTTTCTCCCCTTTTTCTCATCAGAGAACTTTAATGATATTTATTTTACATCAATTTAAGTCTTACTGGAGCTTATCAAAAAAAGAAGAGTTTCTTTTTGCTCCTTAATTTTAAATGATTTCTTTGGGTAAAATACAATTTCAAAAATATCTTCCTTTGCCAGGTCTTATAGAGATTAAATACTATTTTTGTTTTAGACACTGTAAATTTCATCACCAAAGTTCTACTTGGTTCTTTCTGTATATCTTCCACATTGCTTCTAACATACTGATGCTTCCTTCTTTTTTTAGTACATATTATGCCAATGCAGAACGTCTATATAATTGTATATTTTGTGCCTATGATAATGTATATTTTAATGTTCTTGTTAATGAATTCTATCAGGTATTTCATTTTGAATAATGACTGCTTTTGTATTTTAGCTTTTAGCCTACTTGTATTTACTTACACATTTTTTTCATGCAGTAGATATTTTTGTTTTGTTTTGAGGATGTTTTCAAATTTTAGTTTGAGAACATTGTTCAAGAACTTGGAAATGCTGGTACCTTTGAACCATGCTTGCAAATAGGACTGGAAAAGCCTTTAGACCAAGATTATGTTGGCTCCTCATTTTCGGCAGTGCGCTTCTGTATATCCACTTTTCATGACCCCACATGAAAGGTTATGGGACAGGGCTGGAGAGACAGCTCAGCAGACTAAGCACCTGCTTAGGCAAACATAGGGACTGGGTTCTAAATCCCTGCACCACGTGTCGAGCACTGAGCCGGCCCCCGAGACTGGGCGGGTAGTGTGCACCTGAAATCCCAGCGCTGAGGAACATGAAAACAAGAGGATCACTACGTGTCTGAGCTGTGTAGTGAGACCCGTACCAAGTACATCTAAAAAAAAAATTAAAAAATGGTTATGGGGCAGATTTTACCAGAGGGTGGAGCCTACCTTCCTCAGTGCCCCATCAGTCAGGCCAGGCAGTCATTCTCTTTACCCAAGAGGAGCAACAGCCTTGACGTCTTAAAATTGCTCTCCTGAGATCCCAGAAGTTGGGCATCAGAATCCAGATCCTGAAGCTGGAACGTTGAGACACAGTGCTACAGAGATTAATTTGTGTCCAGGAAAAGTTGTTTTATTCATGGCTGTAAACAGTTCCTCCAAAGGGTGACACTTCATTATGTTGTTCCCCTTTGCAAAGAATGTCCCTCAAGTATCTTCACCTCAGAAATTCCTACTAAACAGTTGTTCCTGCTTTACTGTGGAATTTGTCTTCAGGTTCCACTCATGCCACTAAAGCTTCACTGGAAGCACTGGACTTACCATTTCTAAATAGCACTCATTTCAATCTCTTGCCAGATTCTGGGCTTCCATATAACAGGATTTCTTAGACATGCTTACTAAGAGACCAAGTCCTAATAAAATAAACAAATAGGACCAAATGAATATTTTTCATAGAGGAGATAGTTATCTAAGAAACAGGTTATAAAAAAGATGTAGAGTTTCTTCTTTCATAAATATTTAAGAATAGCTGATTGAGTCAGTTTTTCTTGCTATAAGAATCACTGAAAGGAATTTTTGATCCTAAAAAGTGGAATTAATGGTAGAGATAGAATTGAAAGGGATGGCCGGGGATACAGCTCAGTGGCATAAGTGCCTGTCTGGCAAAGGAAAGGTCCTAAATTCAACCCCTCATCCTGAGAGAAAGAGAGAGAGAAAGAGAGAGAGAGAGAGAGAGAGAGAGAGAGAGAGAGAGAGAGAGAGAGAGAGAGAGAGAGAGAGGAAGGAAAGAAAGAGAAAGAACTGACAGGGACTTATATGCCTGTTTTATATTCATTCACTTTTTCTCAGTCTTTCTTTTTTTTCTGAAATGAGAAAAGGTAATTACTCAAAACTCGGTACTAGGGCTGGCCAGATAGCTCAGCAGATTAAATCACCTGCCTAGGCATGGTGGCTGGGGTTTGATCCCTGGCATGCAGTTCCAGCCCTGCCCCTGGGGTTCTCTGAGATGGTGATTGAGACTGGGCATGGTGGCATATGCCTGTAATCCCAGCGCTTGGAAGGCTGAAAACAGGAGGATCACTCTGAGTCAATCTAAGTAATGAGCCCCTGTAGACCCTGTTCTAAATATCAAAAACAAAAACCAAACAAAACCCCAGTACTAAGAATGCTTTATATTTGTGTAGAATGGAATAGAAGATTATATCAAAATTCCTCCCAAAGTCACATGCAAGTGTGTCTATGCTGAATTTCTGTTTATCCACACAGTGCACTTTAGGGTGACAAAACTGTGGCTTTGTGCTCTAATTAGTTTGTAATTTCTGAGCAAGCCCGAAGTTCTTTTTTCCAAATGACTCATTATTTTTTGTTAATTCTACATTTGATTGGAAACTATTTTACCTCCTTAAACTTAAAAGTTCTTTCCTTGAGACTGATTCCCCATCCCAGGTGAACAAGTTTTTCCTACGGTGAACGGAGGTCTGAAGTTGACCCTTAGTTTGCTCACTTTAAGAGTGTGAGTCCCCTTCCTTTAACACGGTGGCTCCCCAAGTGAGAACTCCCCAGGTGAGGCTCACAACTGCCACTCACACAGTTCGACCCCCTTTAGCTTTTGCTCAGTAATAGGAAAGCTATCCTGGGGGGAAAGCCGGAACAAATTACAGCTGAAGACTTTGTCGCTTAAGGGTAATGTGTGCATTGGCTTAGATTTATAATTGTGGCACCAAGTCTGAAAATTGACAAAATATTTGAGTGAAAGTTATGTGAAAAGAAAGAAATTTTTTTCGTGTTTGTTCCACTAAGTCTTTAGGGAGTCATTTCAGGGATCTTGTGACACCTGACAGTCATGTTGCACTCCTTGTGGCTTTGTACTTTTTCCTCTCTTCCGGAAGGAACTTATGCTTTATCCTGGTGCAGCATGGTCTAGGATAGGAACATGCACACAGACCAGTCCCTCTGTTTGACCTTTTCCCTGTTCCTGAACATGCCTTCCATGATATTTGAAATGCAGACACCACCACCTGGAGAATGGGGTCTGGAGTCAAACACGGAGAGACAATGAAGGAGGAGAAGCCTGGTCCAAAGCACTGGTCTACAGCCAACCACATTTATGCACTTATGAAAGAGAGATGCACTTTTCTATTACTTTGAACTTTCTGTCTCTTGAAGGCAAGCCTAATTGTAGCTAATATTGTTTTAATGGCCATAATCATTACAGAACAGAGGTAAGAGTTTCAGACAGAAATCACACCCACTAAGCATTCTCACAATAATTTGAAAGAACAAAACATTATCATCTTCTTCTGACCACTTCTTCATTCACAGAGGATTTATTCACATTTGTGTTTTCAGTGTTTCACAAGAAAGACTACTCGTATCAGTAAAGTATAATTAAGAAAGAAGGGAGATATTTCACTGCAAACATTGACTTTAATCCTGAAGTAATAATGAGTATAAATGATGATTAATTACTCAACATCTAAAATGTAGTTAAATTATTATATAATATATGTGAATAGCATAGAATAAATTAGCCATAAATATTGGTACAGGAATTACAAACTATATCAGGAATCTTAGTCCACTTGCAGCAATGTGTTTAATAAATCCTATTATTCTTACTTCTTAAGTAATTTTCTAACAACTTACAACAAATGCATTATATAAATCTCCAATTCCTTTATAGAAATCACATAGTAATGTACTAGTCTTTAAGAAACTGTCATTAATTTCAGCTGATGCATTGTTAGTTGGTTTACTTTGAAACATTTCCAGATTGAAAATTACATGTGGTCAGGTTGTGCACATGGATGAACACATGGTAAATGTGGAAGTAACTCTATCCTAGTGAAGACAACAGTAGCACCTGTGATAAATACACACACTATGGTCAGATGAAGTTTCAAATTTGCATATCCTCAGTTTCCCTAGTTATAAAATGTGATCAGTATCTCTGGGATGAAGCAACTTGGGCATGATTTATTGTTTTAATGATTTGTTGATTTCTATTTGCTAGTAATTTATTGAGGGTTTTTATACCTATGCTTATTAGAGAGACAGATCTATATAGTTCTCAGCTCGCTCTCTCTCCCCCCCTCTCTGTCTTTTCTGTCTCTGTCTCTGCTTCTGTCTCTGTCTCTATTTGTCTCTCTGTCTCTGCCTCTCTCTCTCTCTCTGTTAAATGCTTAAATGTTAGCTTTCCAGAATGAGTTTAGTGTGGTCCTTACTTTTATTTTTCAAGGAACGGTATGGAGAATATTTGAATCATATCTTCCCTAACTACTGGTAAAATTCAATGATGAATCTCTTAGGTACTGGAATTTTGTTAGCTGATTGAGCTTATTATTATTGTTATTATTATTATTGCTTCTATTTCATTGCCTGCTTTGATCTACTCAGATTTTTATATCTTCTTTGTTAATTAATAAGTTGAGAAAGTTTTCCTTTATTCATGTTTTCCAGTTTATTAGAGTATGTATTTATTTATTTTTGGTGGTAGCAGGGATCAAACTCAGGACCTTGCACTTGGCAGGCAAGCATATATTCAACTGAACTATCTCCCCACTGCTCTGGAGTATAATTTTTGAAATTTTTATTGTGTTCTGGGTTTTGATAATGTCACTTTTAATTTCAACTGTATCACATCTAATTGATATTGCTTTCAGTTCTCTTTTTGTTTTAGGAAATTAGTCTAAAGATTTATCAATCTTGTTTGAGACTCAATCTATTCTTCTAATATATGAATTCTCTATTATAAACTTACCTTATAGATCTGCATTTACTGCGTCCCATGAGGACTTTTTGAATTTTTTGTTTTTATCATTGTCAATTGACTCTAGGAAGTTTTAAATTTTTTAACCTGATTTCTTCTGTGATCAGCTGGTTATTCAATAATACATCATATTTTTAATTCAATTTTATTTTATTTTGAAGAGTAAAAGCAGCAGCAAAAACACATAGAAAAAAGACTGAAAGATGGTAACATATGACAATATCTATGTTACAGATTTTTTCAAAACAGGAATAATTAACAGTGATTGTTACAATATCTATCATCAAATCTTTTGCTCAGATTAACAGATATAGTTATGCAAAATTGGAGAAACAATGAAATATTACTGTTTGCTTTCATTTATTCCTTATTTTAAATTTTAATCTCCATAATTTTATATTTTCCTTTGAATCATTTTGCTGGTGGTTTTTAACTTCATTATGCTATTATCTGATAAGAGACTACTTCAATTCAACAATGCTATAAATTTTATATATATATATATATATATATAATAAGCATAACACATCACATAAACAGAAGCAAGAACAAAAAATTATATGAGCATCTCACTAGATACACAAAAGCTCTTTGACAAAGCCTTACATTCCTCATGAAATGCTAGACATAAATAGGTGTAGAAGGACTTTATTCTAAACTTCCAAGAGGCCATTTTCACAGTTTTGCTGTCAAGATCATACTAACTGGTGAAAGCCTGAAAGCTTTTCCTCTAAAATCAAGAACAGTGGTGTCCACAGATACTTTGCTTGTTCAACAAAGTATTTAAAATTTTAGGCAAAAAGAAAAAATTGGGATGAGTCATGGCCATTGCTTGACCAATTTGCTCTCTGTGAAATCCAGATGGCTGACATTGATCAAAGATTTACAGGGTGCTATGCATGGTTTCAAGGTAAATCCTGAGGGGATTTAACTGACCTTATCAGATACAAATGTTACATTTTTAGATATATAGGTCTTGCTTTAACTTGGTCTTAACCATCCAGCAGAAAAGTATAACAACAAGGTATGAAAAGTAAAGCTGTATTAATATGCTGAGCTGTAAAAGGTTCAAGTCAACAACTTCTTACAATTGCCAGTTGTGCTGAAAACTCACTACTATTATGGACTATTGGACTATATTGGATTATTTTTCCGAATTCAAGTACCTACAGTATTTAAACTGGCATCAAGTATGAAAAGGTCCTTTAAAGACTTCTCCAAATACAGCTTCTTTAACAGCAATGGAACACCCATCTCTGACAAAACAAAAAGAGGGGATATAAATGAAGGACCATTTTGTGGTTAAAAATTAAACATATAATTTTTATAATATATTATTAATTATTAGTATATAATTAAAGTGGTAAGTGATGCAAAAAGCCTCTATAATAGATATAGAGTTACTTTCTCTTAATTCAATGAGAAGAAATATTTGTACCAATATTGTTTAGACAAGATGTCATGTCTGCATCTTGTCCCCTGATTAACTATTACAAAGACAACAATGTGCAGTGTATTAATTATTGTAACTGTCTTACTAACCTGCTTTGAAACTGTCTTATTGCTATTTCTTTCTCATTAAAATTAATAAAAAACTGAAATAAAAAATCAAGTAAGAAAAGATTAGAAAGAATATGAGCAGAAAAGGAAGGAGTCAGACTATTTCTATTTGATTATGACATTATCTTTTATACAGAAGATTTGAGAACCTCTACTAGAAGCCACTTAGATCTAAAAAACAAATTCAGGTAAGGAACAGGGTACAAAGTCAATACAAAAATAAATATCAATAGTGTTCCTGTACTCCAGAAATGAATCTACTGAAAAAAAAATCAAGAAAACACTCCCATTTATGGTTCCTTCAAAAACTTCTTAAGAATTAAACTGGTAAATGATGTGAAAAGCCTCTATAATGTTAAACATAATATTCCAAGAAAATATGGTTGACTAGGACATGAGAACATGGGAAGGCATCTTCTATTTCCAGAAAGACGGAACCAACATTGTCTGAAGGATGTATTGTGGAAATAAACCTCGATTTGTTATAATTTTCATAAAAATGCCAACAATATACTTTGTAGAACTGGAGAAATATCCTAAAATTTGTATCATACCAGATGAGACACAGAATAGTCACACTAATTCTGAACAACTGGAAAATGCAATAGACCATGGCTGGCAAGATAGCTCAGCAGACTAAGCACCTGCTTATGCAAGCACAGGGCCTGGGACTCGATGCTGGCACCACAAGCTGGCCCCACCCCCGCACACAGAGCCAGCCACCCAGACCCGGCATGGTGGCAGATGCCTGTAATTCCAGTGATGGGAGGCTGAAAACAGAACGATCACTAGGAGTCCAACCTGTGTATTGTGACCCTGTATCAAATACATAGAATAATACAAAAAAGAAAAATGTAGCAGGTTTTAGAGTCCCAGATTCCATGCTCTGTTACCAAGGTACAGTAATAAAACAGACAGGTGCTCAATACAGCAGAATCAAGGATGAAAATTTTCCCCAAACAAACTGTGCTTTAGAAAAATAGCCTGTCTAACAAATGGTGCTTGGAAAACTGGTTGTCCACAAGTAGAAGAATGGATCTCAAATCATGTCTTTCACCCTGGACTACATGAAAACAAAAGAGGATCAAGTACTCAGATATTCAAGTAGAAACATGGTATCTGCTAGAATATTACTGAAAATTTCTTGAAGACACAAATGTTGGTGTTTTTCTTCATCTTGCCCTTGAATTTCAGGTTACATATAGACTTAAGGAATATAGTTTTACAGTAAATAATATTATCTTTTATAATGATAATTTCCCTGAATAGATATTAATTGCTTCACAGACAACACCCTTAAGCAGCAAGGAAAGGCCTACGCAGGTGAAGGTCAACACAGAATAAGCATTTCTCAGAATTAAATGAGAGATAGAAGCCTGCACACTGTACTTGGTGAGGCCGTAGTTAGGGAAGGGTGTCAGCTGGCCTTCTTATCCACAGGAAATGCCCTTGTGGAGAATTTCATATGGATCTTTTTTTTTCTTTTTTTAAATGTGTTTAGTACAGGATCTCACTACACAGAACAGACTCCTAGTGATCCTCCTGTTTTTAGCCTCCCTAGCACTGGGATTACAGGCACATGCCACATGCCGAGTCTTAATTGCCTTCTAAGCACACCCCAGGGGTGGGTCTAGCATGGCACATGGGGGATTGAACCACGATCCTTGTATCTGTTTAAGTAGGTGCCTCAGTCCACTGAGCTATCTGTTTGGCTGGATCCTTCTATGACAAGCCTCACTTAGTATATAATTAAAGTGGGAAGTGATGCAAAAAGCCTCTATAATAGATATAGAGTTACTTTCTCTTAATTCAATGAGAAGAAATATTTGTACCAATATTGTTTAGACAAGATGTCATGTCTGCATCTTGTCCCCTGATTAACTATTACAAAGACAACAATGTGCAGTGTATTACAGACCCTGCCGGGTCTGTGATTCCCTCTGACCTGACTTTGAAGGGAGCTCTCAGCGTCTTACACACGGACAAGATTTCTCCTATCATGATCTGCTGGAGGGGCCACACCCCACTCATTCCTTGCTTCCCTGGGCTTCCCTCCCCTTTCCTTTGGAAAATTTATTTCTCTTTTCATTTTCTCTTGGCAGCTATTGCAAATAGGATTCATTTCCGGATTTACTTTTTGAAGAATGCTTGGTGGGGTATAAAAATCTTCTGGCTCTATGTGCTGCCTTCATTTCCTACACCTTCACCAAATCCATTTAGGACTTCTGATACGTCAGGACGCAGTGCCCCAGCATGCCCCTGGGCACGGTGCACCATCCAAAGGCTAAAGTCTTGATTTCCTCTCTTCCTGGTTACGTTCCCCTTCTTTCTTTCCCTGGCCTGCCTCATCTACCTGAAGTTTCTATGGTCCTTCTATACCTAACTTACAGAGGGATTTTGGTGGGAAGTAATACTAAAATTTATTGAACACATTCTCTTTTACAACTATTGAGATGATCATCTGACATTTACCCTTGATTCTATTCATGAGATGTATCAACTTTATTGACTTTTTTTCTTCAGCCTGTCCATTGCAAGGACACCTGTAATTAAAATTTGACCACTCATGCCCTTAATTAAGTGGTGCAGGCCTCTTGCTCTGCTTTGTACCTTGAAGGCCCCTTAAGAGCCTGTTTAAAGCTTCACTGATGCTCTTGAGAGGTGGGACACAGGGCATGGGTTTGCAGAGAAGAAACAAGCCCCTGCGCCACACCCTTGAAGGGGATCCAGCCACCCTCTCCCTCCCTCTTTTCACATCTTTTAATCTACCCTGCTTTTCAGTGATAAATAATTTAATATTAATTTTTATGTAGCCATTCACGACTGCCTATGGAATTATACCAAGGACAACTAAGGATCTGAGGTGGACTGGTGTCTAAGAAAGATACAGAAATACAGATTTTGCCTGCACACAACTCATGAATATTTCCAATTTCGGTGTCCACTCATGGTCTGATTTTTATTTTTTTATGCTACACAAAAATTCCAGTCTTATACCTGAAACTTCACCTTGTTAATATTAAAACCAGACAGGGCACCCATGGAATGATGGGCCATATACAAGGGTTACAGGAATCAAGAACATCAAGACAGCTGCACTGCGTCTGGTAGTCAGTGCAGACGGGCTTCTGAGCAGCACGCAGATGAAGTGTAAGAAAGGTCCAGAGAGCAAGCCCCTCAGCCTCCAGGTGCCAACTGGTGTTGTGGGTGAAGCAAGGAGGCCAGATCAGGAGCTGTCCATGGTACGGGACAGTGCACTTCTGGTTCATTAGTTAGGTCAGCATTTATGACGGTGGCATCAGTTAGCACAGTGGACAAACAGGGAAAGCAATCTGAGCCTGGGCATCTACGACACCTGTGCAGTGTGGAGCTCATGCTACCATGAAGTCAATAAACTAGATCAGTAGAAGCGTACTTGGGTATGCACACCTAATGTTAAAAGTCCAGACTGATGTCAAGTGAAGGATCTGAATATAATGGATGACCAAAGGGTGACTTGGGCTGGTACACCTGAGAAAGTCAAGTTTTAGAAGTGCAGAGTTTAGAGTATTGGGGCGTGTGGGCAGATGTGTTAGCCTTCCCTTAGCTCAGCAAATAAGCAAGATGAGCAATTAAACAGAAGTAAGATGGATATTGCTTATGGCAATAGAAGATTAAGCACATCAACAATTCAGCTGGGCCTCTGGCAATGTGACATATAACGGGGTTATTTGTGACCACATTTTATATTTGAGTTCTTACCAGGAAAATCTTATATTCATTCATAGGTGATGGAAGACTGAATACATACAAATAATATTAAATTCTTAAGGTGTCAAATACATGTGGCTTGTGTTTGTTTAAACATGCACACAGGTCCAGATTTGTATAGAATGTGTGTGTAAATATTCCATGACCTCCATAAATACTCCAGAAGGTGCTGGTATGAACATGCATACTACAGTGTGCATTTTATCAATGTTTCTGTTCATACACACATATACACTCCTCCATAGGGCAAAATCTAATGATGGATTTAAGTCAGTTTTTTCTTTTATGGTGGAACTGGGGAATTGAATTCAGGCCCTTGTTCTTGCCAGGGAAGTGCTTATTCCACTGAGCCATCTCCCCAATCCTGGCGTATTTCTTTTATAACTTTTCTCATTAGATAATTTTATTCACATACTTTTATTAAACAAAAATAATTTAATCATGCACCTCAACATATTTCCATTTGTTTAATCACATCTATAAAATTGTATTTTCATTTCAGATAAACACAGGAAAGCAAAACCTATTGATAAATATAATAAATATATTATATGTTGTCTCAACAAAATGAATTTTTATTTTATTAAATCTAGTATGCCTCTGACATAGCTTTAATGACCACTGGCCTTGATCAAGTATTTATTACAAATAGAAACTTTAACTTCAACTGCTTTAAAAGCAAATCTGCTTTACTTAGAAAAATGCAGTTAATAATTTTTAAAAGATGTACCATTAAAGAAATCAGAGATCAACACCCCAGCATACAGTTTTTGGCTACAAATGCCTTCACTCCCATGGACTGTTCATTCTGTGGTCTTAGATCTCTTCTAGCCCCTGGGTCTTCCAGCTCTGTTCTGTCACACTTCTGGGTGGGCTCCCACCCCCTGGCTTCCCCAAGCTGAGCAGACAGCAGGGGACACACAAGTGTGTGCACCATTAGACGCATATTTATGCAAGCGTCTTCTACAGCACATACCAAGGCAGCATGATATTCACGAAGAAGAAGGTACACTCAGGCTTGTGCCTTTCTTCTTCACTAAAATAGCTGCACCATCGCGTGTCTCCTCCAGCAGTGAGGAGGATCCCTCGCCTCCACACTGTTGTTTGCACTGGATAGAGGCAAGATCTTCAATTCTAGGCACTCACAGTGTTGTACTTTTGTTTCTCTGCTAAGCATTTTTTATGTTTCTTTGCTGTCTGAAAGTCAGCTTTGTGAAGTGTTCAAATATTTTGCTCCTTTAGGTCTGGTGAGATAGATCAGTGGGCTAAAGCACCTGATTAGGAAATCTTAGGCAGGCACAGGGTCTGCAGTTCAATCTCCAGCACCACATGCTGCTCCAGCCCTGCCCCCTGAGTGGACTGAGCTGGCTACAGAGTCCAGGATTAGTAGTCTAATCCTGTAAAGTAGGTGCTGGGGAGGCTAAAACAGGAGGATCAGGATCATTTGAGCTGTGTGGTGGGATCTTATAAAAACACAATATATTAAAAATTGCTCCAATTATTTAGCTGCTTTTTAAATTATTTTTGTTTAGACAGTACTTTAGATATTTTACTTCTGGGTTCTTTAGTAGATAAATGATGTGCAAATATTTTCTTTCAGACTTTTGTTTGTCTTTTCTTTTACTGTGTAGTAAATGAACAACAACCATAGACATAGTTCTTAATTTTAATAAAACTTAAATTTTCAATTTATTCTATTGAACAGCCCCATTCTAGAAGATAATTTATCAAAGACTGAGAATCTCCAAGTAACTTGGATAGGCTTCATATCATTTCCTTAAAATCTTACAAATAATTTGTGAAGTACGTATAATTATTCTCATTTGCAGATGTACAAACTCGTCAATATTAAGTAGCTCATCTGAAGCTGGCATGACAGCCCTGTAAACTGCAGAACTGAGAACAAAATGGTTCTGACACCAAAACCATTCATTTAGAGTTCAATATATTGTCATGAAGAGGAAGACTATAAATTTAAAAAGACAATTTTTGAAAATTAAAATGCTGCCTTTTTTATTAGAGTAGTAGAAATTAAACAGAGCTATTAGAGAATTCAAGTATTAGAAGTTGAACAAAAAGCAAAATTTTTTTCTGAAATATTTTTAAATCATTTGTTAAAGGATGCTAATCGTATATTATCAAGCACTCGTACCTGGTTATCTTGATCAAGTGTGAAATGTTGGTGCTCCGCCACATACGGCCAAGCATTGCACACCTTAATTAAGGTTATAGCGTGTTTTTCTTTGTTCACTTGTATAGTGCCTGAAAATAAAATGGAGCTGGTGTCCCTCTATACAACGCTAAAGAAAAAGACACTTCCATACATTGTAGATGGTCTAAAAGGAGAAGCTATACACATAGAACACCAATGTTGGAAACACATGGTAAAAGGGGAATAGCCTAAATGTTTGAAAATGATGCAGCAGTTAAGCTTGATTAAGAGTTTTGCTTTTCTCAGAGCCTCATTGGGATTAATAAAGTCCTTCCTTAGGTGCTTTTGTACATCATAGAAATACAACTATGGGTGCTTTTGCTGGGATGTGGTCCCTTTTTCTCTGGCTTTGTTCCCTGTTTCTTTCTGCAGACACAATAAGTAAGTGTGTTTGGTATACCATGCCCTTCTGCTCTGAGGTTTTCCCTAGGAGCAAGCCAGCTCTAGACTGAAAACCCTGAAACTTAGAGCTCTTATACCCCTCTTTCTATACCATGTGACCACTGAGGCTCAATCATGGACACTGACTAATGTATGAAATTGGAATTCAAGACGTGGGTCACTTTTTGTGGCTTCTTCTCACCATATGGTTTAAATGACTTTGAAGCTGGTTTTACGGATGAGTTTGGACAGGTTAGGAGATATTGGGCAGGTAGGACCACCCTTGACAGGCAGTGCTGGTGAAGGTTCAGAAAGTCTTGATAGGACTTCAGATAACAAAGTTCTGGTTCATGAAGTTTGAGATGGGAATGAGGACTTTATTGGTAGGTGGACGTGAGCCCACACGTGTTACACTATGGCAAGACATTTCCTTCCATTTGACTTGACAGACAACTGAGGTTAAGGATAAAAGAATGGCAGAGGAAATTTCAACAATGCCTAAAGTACAGGTGATAGCATGGGCAAAGTTGGCAAAATTTAGCCAGATTTATGGTGAGAATGAGGAGCAAACACGGAGCAGAAAAATAGGAAGAAAAAAATGAAATATTGGCCTCAAAGGAATTAAGCGCAATTTGAGGTCAGAAGGGATGCCTGCCAAGGAGTTCAGCACTATTAAAAGTGAACCAGGTATTTTGTGCAGAGATAAGAAGAACTATGCTTTGAAAGTATCCTAGGGATCTACAAGACCCCACCATCACAAGCTCAAAGGAGCGGACAAAGAGAGATCCTGGTATGACCAACCAAGAGAGGCCTTTTAGGGAATTAACTCCCCTGGATTTGTATTACTGTGCTCAGGTACTCAAAAAGCACTTCCACCAGGCTCCACATAGACCTGGACACTGTGTGAGCTGGCCCCAGGAGACCTTGGCATCCTCCATGAGCTGGCAGCTTTGCCAGAATATAGAAAGAATTTTGATGGAAGGTGTTCATGAAGGTGTTCACCAAGATTTTAAAGGAAAGTCTGTAAGGCCAGACAGTGTACCCCTGGCAAGGCAGTGTGACATTGTGGGCATAAACTAAAATTGCTGAGGAGAAAGCTGCATCATGAAATGCCTGCCAAGAAAGATCTCAGGCAGAGAGTGGAACCAGAGCAGAAGAGGCCGTGTGGTCTGCAATTGCTGGGGCCAGAGAGGTGGAGCCACCCCTGCCTCATGACACTCACATCGCCTTTGTGTGTCCTCAGTGACAGAGACAGGGCTACCATACTCTTTACCCTGCCAGGTTTTGATCGTGTTTGGGACCAATTCTTTTCTCTTCCTATTTCATCCTTTATGACTGGGAACATTTGTCCTTTCATATTTTCTATTCGGAATATGTAACACTTTTATTTTTATAAGAGTATATAGCTAAGAGTTTGCTTGAAGTCTCAGAGAAGACTTTTGACTTGAACTTTGTAGTAATGCTGAGACTGCTGTCACCTCGGGAAGGAATTGTTGTATGCAGGATCATGACATCATGCTATGCAAATTTATAGCCTTGTGTTTATTTGGATATCAACTAAGTTGGTTTGTGAGATCCCCCAGGGATTAGGAAACTTTGTTCTTAAGTGTGTGGTCCATGCGTCATAGCTCTGTCTTTCCTATGTCTGCTCCTAATGCTGTCCTCTCTGAACTTGCTCTGCCGTTCTGTTTCCTGGCTGCTGTGGACTGAGGCACTTTCTTTTGCTGTGTTCTTTTGCTTTCTTTCTTGTTATACTTCCCTGAATAACAAGGAAAGAGTGTGTGTGTGTGTGTGTGTGTGTGTGTGTGGCCTGACACACACAAAGAGGGGATGTGAGAGACAGAAGGACAGAGACAGAGACAGGGACAGCTATGGAAAAGGGAGAATTGTGATGGCTCACACCTAGGGAACCCCATCACAAAGCTTCATGTATCTACAAGTGGATTGAGGATCCACCTGGGCCTAGGCAGTGTGGTACTTGGATTAAGTACTGAATTTGATCACTGACTGGAATTAGTATAGTTCTACATGTGGATGAATGAACTTACTGAAGACAGAAGCCCAACCCTGATGTAGATGGCATCAACCAAAAGGCCCATGGCCTGCATGGGATAGAAGGTTTGCTTCCCTGGACGGGCAGGCAGGTTGGCTGCCTGCTGTGGTGGCTGATTCTGCCTTCCTATCGTGGGCTTTTTCTTCTCTGTGATCCTCCTGTACCGGGGCATCCTGCCCTGGACTCAGTTGACTGCAGGCTGAAGCATCAATAAATTCTGAGCTGAAATAAACCTTTGCTCCCTTGACATGTAGGTATTAGGTGTTTCGTCCCAGCAACCAGAAAAGTAACGAAGATAAGAGTATGTAATTGATTGATCAGAGATCACAATCTTTCCTTAAATGTTCAAAACCAATAGCAAATTAAATGTTCAAGTCTTGTACTCACGATACTGCCACAGGGTAGAAGTTAACACCTGATTGGCTCACTGAGATGTGAGGTACATCCTAGTAAACAGCTCCATAATAAATGGACTTGATATGCATTGAGACTTTATTATGCAAATATGAAGCCAAGGATTCTTGTGTCTTGTCAAAATATTTTTTATGTATAGTATTTACTTTTTGATCTCCAAAAAATGTTCAATCATTTGGGAATAATTTTCACCCAGAATTATTCCAACATAAAAATGTGCTGTGATTTGAGTGGATGCTTTATTTTTCATGTCCTGGAGTGTGGCTTGAACATGAAGATGTTGAGAGATGTAGAAACCTAGCAGAAGGTGAGTAGGTTACGCTGGCTTCAGTCTCCTGACTAAATGAGGGGTGAGCTGGCTCTCTTTCTCAGGAAAGCATGTAAGTATATAGTGAAGTCACCCTACTTTCTCTGATTTTTCTGCATGTGGCCATTTCCCTTCCCCCTTCCTACCATGTAGTGGTCAGCTGGAAACTGGTTTCCTATCACCTTGTTTTGAAGTTCTGCACCACTTTTGTTTTTTATTTTCTTTAAAATAACACACACACACACACACACACACACACACACACACATGGCACAGGGAAACAAAAGAGACATCAGTGCAAAAATTACAGCCTATCTTAAGGTGTTCTATCATTACACCTCATAACAAGTGGAAGGAATAATTAATTCCCATGCATTCCGAAGCTTGAATGCTTATCTATTTCTCAAATTATTTTGGAGATTACATTGTATATGAAATTACTAGCAAGACCTTGTGTGTTTATAATATCACACAGAGGCAGTGCAGTTCTTGGAACCTATGTACACTATTTAAAAAACTGACCAGGGGATATTTGTGCAACATAATAAATATTAATCTATCTATACACTAAGAAAGCCCACTAACATAGCTTCCACAAACTAATAAGGATTTAGAGCCTATGACTGTAATCAAACCTTCTGATTTAATTAGTCACGCTGTAGTTGAAGGGGCATCCAATTGTTTGGAGCTCACGCACACTCCCTTCCACGTCTTCCCTTGCCAAGGGACTGCCGATAATTGCTGCCTCTTAAGTGAGATGAAATGTTATATTCCCAAATAGTCTACATTTTAAAATTTATTTTTCTGTACTCTCCTAAGATAACAGCTTTCATCGAAAACAATAAATTGAGCTTTAAGCTATGGAAGCGCATCTGCATTCAGCGCCTTCCCTTCCTGCGTTCCTGCATGTCATGGTGTCATAATCTCTCTGTAAACTGAGATCTACTGCGGAACTTGCTATCTGTTTATTGATGAATCACATCATCATTTAACCACAATTAGAAACAGAATAAATTGTAGCTGCTTCAAATTCTGTTAGCTCATGAGGACGCACTTGAATGTCAAAATATATTCATAGGAAAAGAAAAAAATAGCATAAGTAATTTAATTGAGCCGAATTTTTATATTTCACTAATGGGCATAATCACTGTTCCACTGACAGCATAAGTCATTTCGTGCATGGCGAGCAACCACTGGAAAATGTATTTTATCCATTATATTCCATGGTGGTATGAATCTGCCCATATATCCACCTTCTATTTCATAGCTCTCTTTAGAAACTCTTTATTGTCTGGTAAATTCCAAAATGCAAATCATTGCCTTCTTAGATTAATTTGCCTGGCACAAAGTTTCCTCCCCTCCATCTTCCCCGGTGCATTCTTCTACCTCCCAATCCTTTGGAAACACAGCATGCACTATTCTCCTAATTTTTCTACTAGTAGAATGAAGTTCAAACACTTACATTCAGAATTAAAGAAATGAAACAATCTGGATTCAATTCTTCTTTCCCTAGCGTTTCAAGATCAGAGTGAATAGTTGATAGCAGATACATTGGAAACAGCAGGATATTTTCCAAGTCAGGCTCTGGCAGTGACTTTAGGCAAGTTATTTAGTACCATTTCAACTTGCTGTCCTTTCTATAAAAAGATAGATAGATAGATAGATAGATAGATAGATAGATAGATAGATAGATAGATAGACAGACAGACAGATAAATAGTAGATAGAGACAAACAGACAGATAGACAGAGATAGATAGAGATAGAGTAGGTAAATAGAAAGAGATAGAGATAGAGATAATATAGATGATAGACAGAAAGACAGACAGACAGTCAGATAGATAGATAGATGAAATACATATATGTATCTGTACATATGTATATCCTTTTATCTAAAAGTCTTGGGTCTCATGTATTCTGTAACTCAGAACTTTTGCCATTTGAAAGGTACAGTTGTTCATATACCACGTATGGTGCATATTTCTCTAAGGAATCTGGAGTTACACTCTGATGAAAACAGTAATTCTTCAATGAAACAAATGCACGGATCCATCAAGAAGGGCACGTCCAGAACACAGGCACCAGCACACTCATTCTCAGCAGTTTTATCCATTTTCACTGTGAAAGGATTTTCGGTTTTCAGATTCAGGAGCCAGAATCTGGAGTGGCTGTAAATCAACTACAGTACTTGGACTGTTAAATTGCTTTGGGTATGTTCAGCCTTTCCAGCAGTGCCAGCAGCCAGTGTTCACTCAGGTTTCATTCTTAATTTTTATTTCTACTCTTTTGCTAAGAGGGACACACCACATCCCTGAAAGCTGGCAGCCAGCCCCCAGTCACATCATTCACTTCCCATAGTTTGATCCTGTGGCCTGTCCGTAACTCATCATTTTTCTTGTCTTGTGCCCATAATTCACCATTGCCAAGGCCAATATTGACTCTATTTGATTTATGAAAAATGCTTTAAAATTCCACGCTATGACATCTCCTCCTCTAAGTCCAAAATGATGACTGAGAACAATTTCCACTTAATTAAACCTACATGGTTTTCTTAAGTCTTGGCTACAGACTGACGCTCATCCGCCATACTTAAACTTAAACTTGTCTGTGTATGGGTGTGCTTTGTAAGTGGAGTCACTGGTTTTACTCCTACTGAGAGACTGAAAGTACATAGCATCTCAGGAAAAGCGGCAACACCCAGGGCCACTCACCTTGCCGAGCCCACCACCCAGCTGCTCTGCTTCTCATTTGCTTCCTACCCATATGGAATTATACGATCCATGACCCTGAATGGGTAGCTTCCTTTACTTCGCATAATGTCTCCAAGGTTTTCGCCTGATTGTTATCTACCAATGTTATATTTCCTTTGAAAATTCTATTGCTATTTCATTCTGTGAGCATGTCACTGTCACTTATTCCTTTATAGTCACTAAATATTCAGGTTCTGTTTTGGACCATTGGGCGCAGTGCATTATCACGTACCCCGGTGCAGCTTTCAGCATGGAAACGTTTCTGAGGAAGCGGAGCAGATACGTACGGGTGAAATTGTTGCATCACGTGGTGATGACATGTTTATCATTTGAGGAACCGTGAAATTATTTTCCAAACCAGACGCTCTGCTTTGTATTGTGATCAGGAGAGCGTACGGGTTCTGATTTCTCTGCATCCTTGCCAGCATTGGTTATTGTACTTCTTTTTAATTACAGCCATCTACTGGGTGGGAAGCGACTCCTCATCGTGGCTTGATTTTCATTTCCTCGAGCACTAGTTGCGGAGCATCTTTCCACATGCTTATCGTCCATTTGCATATCATCCTAGAAGAAATGTCTATGCAAATCCTTCGCCCACATTTAAATAGCTTTCTTATCTTTTCATCATTTGAACTGTTAGAGTTATTTGTATTATTCTCAATACCATTCCCTTATCAGATCTAGGACTGGCACATATTTTTCTGCCATTCTCTGTGCTGTCTTTTCATACTGTTGATGGTGTAATTTGCAGCACAAAAGTTTTAAATTTTGATAAACCCAATCTATCATTTATTTTTCTCCTGTCACTTATACTTTGGGTTCCATATTTTAAAACCTGTTACCTATCAAAGGATAATGAAATTTTCCTTCTGTGCTTTGTTCCAAAAGTTTTATGTGCTTCTCTCTTATACGTAGGTCTGGAGTTTCCCTGGCAGCATGTTTTAGACACAGTGTTAGATGGGGCTTCCTGCATGGACACCCTGCTGCCCCGGCACTGCTCGCTGAGGAGGCTGTTCTTCACCACTGATTTTTCCTCAGATTCCCTGATCCAAAGTCATTTCACTCTGAACATAACAGTTGCTATTTCTAGTATTTCAATTGTTTCCCAACTATAATTTTATCCTCCTGCCCGGAACATACAGTCATGATTACTGTACCTCTGCAGCTGGAACAGAATCTAGGAAGTAGGAAGCCTGTAGCTCTGTTCTCTTCAGGATTATTTTAGAGATTCAGGTTCCCTTAACATTTTGTGTGGGATGAGATGGGGAAGAATCTAGAACTTTGGTGAGAGGGACACTCATGAGGCATCAGACTGAGTGACAGATCAAGACAGGAAAAGATCCTGGAGTGACTCCTACATTTTTGTGTTAGTCCAAGGTTTTTGGGAAGTGGGAAGGATACTAAATGATTGGAAATTTATGAAAATTGATACGATTTGGATGTGTAGGAAACTGAGGATCCCGAGGAGAGAGAAAAGATCCTAGCTTCTTAAATAGAACCGACCAAAAATATCACCTGCATAGTAATTTCTACAGTTTGTGTTGTAGAGAGAAATGGGGCAGGGTGCTACGTCCTTCCAACAGCAGGAGAGGACCAAAGGATCCAAAATGTAGTCGAGTAAGCGGTCTGACTTAACAAGACCTGCTACAGTTAATACCTACAACTCTCCAGATAAAGCAGGCAAGAGATAAATACAAGTGTGGAAACTGCTTTTCCAGCAGTAAACTGCCAGCTAGAACCTAAGGAGACAAGGAATGCTTGAGACAGAAATGAAAGACACGAGAGCCCAGGTATTCCCTTGGAATGGAGCAGCATGGGTCTCCCCTCCCACTGCGGGGGCACCGGCAGACCCAGGGAAGGCTGGGCCTCGCGGTGGCTGCTGGGAGCAAGCTACTGCAGGGCCCTGTGTCCTGGCATCGGAGTCAGGTTCACCACGCATGGGGATCCCTGCTGATGCTAAGAGGAGGCCAATTTTCCCATACTGGAGAAACCGTAATATATGGTCTACATAGTACTCCAAATGTGGCATTGCTCTTTACTTACTATCAGAATTCTAAATACTTTAGTAGCAGTGGAATGAAAAGCTGTAGTAGGATGTTCCCCAGAAAACTCCAGGAAATGTAATCTTACATACAGGTGTAAATAGTACGCCTTCGGGTCGGCGAGATAGGCCAGCACACTAAGCACCTGTCAGGCAAGTGCAGGGACTGGGATCCAACCCAGGCACCACGTGCTGCACCTGCTCTGCCCTGCCCCCAGGCACGCTAAGCCAGGCACTGAGACCAGGCGTGGTGGCACATGCCTGGGAAGCTGAAAACAGGAAGATCACTATGAATCTGAGCTGTGCAGTGGGCCTCTGTACCAAACACATTAAATAAATAAATAACATCATTATAATGACATATGATACTTCAATTTTTAAAATTTGTGAATTACTGACATAAAGTAATTCTGCATGTATATATTTACATTTTTAATTCATTTTGAATTGATTTTTGTATTTGAAGAGAGACAATCTGGTTTTATTCTTCTATTTTTATTTTTTGTGCAAGCTCTCAGCACACAGCTGGAACTCATGATCCTCTTATTTTCAGCCACCCCAGCACTGAGATTACAGGTGTGTACCACCACACCCTGATTCAGTGGCCAGCTCAGCATGCATGGGATAGGGCCCGTGAGGTATGCAATACCAGGAATCGAACCCTGGACCTTGTGCTTGTCTAAGTAGGCATTCAGACCACAGAGCTATCTCACTGACCCATGACGATCTGATTCTATTCTTCTTTGTGTGGATACTTCTTTCCGCAGTATTATTTTTTTTGACAAACCAAGCCAAATCAAACCAAGCAGTCCTTTCTTGGTTGTGCTCTTACCTCTCTTTGTTCAATACTTCTCTGCTGGGTTGGTGGGCTGAATCCCAGGCCCTCGACTCTGTTCCATCCAAACGTGCATGAGCTTTGAGCCAACAGTGCACTGTACTCATTATTAAAACCTTGGAGTATATCTTTACATCACGTTGTGTGATGTCTCCTGCTTAGCTCTTTGCACTCAGTATGCCTTTGGGTCACCCTGTCTTTTTGTGGCTTCATACACATTTATTTCCTAGCTCTGTTAAGAATGTTGCTGGTATTTTAATAGGAATTGCATCGTGTCTACAGACCGCCTTCAGCACCGTGGACATTATAACAGAGTTTACTTCCCCAGCGTGTGTCCACGGGATGCTCCTCAGCCTGTTCTTGTCCTCTTCAATTCCTTTCAACAGGGTCTTCAGTTCATACTGTAGAAATCTTTCTTTTTGGTTGAGTTTATCTTTCAGTGTTTGCTTTGTTTTGCTTTGCTGCTCTTCTAAACAGCAAATTTATTTTGATTTCTTGATTTCTATTTCAGATAATTCACTACCTGCGAGATAGTGAATTGATTTTCCACTCATAGTCTCTACTTTTGTGTTCTATAAATTTCCTAAATTGCCTTAGCTTTAATACCCTCTTTAGTGGAGTCTCTGGGTTTTCCTTCATCTAACATCAGACTTATTCTTTTGAATTTCAATGTCTTTTGTTTCTTGACTTGTGGTTGTTCTGGTAAGAGCTTCAAGAATCATGCTCAAAAAACAGGTGGTGAGCTTGGGCATCCTAATGTATAATTCATATTTAAAGCTTCTAAGCTATGTGAATTGTTCTATAATGCTTAAAACAAACATTACATCAACCCGTTTCTAGCGATTTCATTATTACCTGCTAATGTTTTGTAATATGATAATTCTTCAATTCTTAGTTCCACTGGTACCATTTTTGGATAGGTTTTATTGAATTTTCAGGTGCAATAAAGTTGAAACCCATCTAGACTGTAATTGAACAAATCTAACATGCTGATTTTCAAATAAGATTCTTGCTCTGCATTTTTATGTTTTTTTTCATTAAAAATCTCAAGGAGTGCATTTTTGTAGTGTTTTGAGTCAGGTGGTGCATTGTGGGACACAAAATGTCATTTTAAAGTCTTCAGATATTTTAACAGGATAGGTAGGTGTACCTTCGGACAGATGAGGGAGGGCAAGTGCCTCCAAGTCTATTCAATTTAAAGTGCATAGCCAGAGGAGAAAATAGGTTATGTTGTGTAAGCATTAAAATTCTCACTGAGTTGGAAGACAGGCAGTACACTGAACAGTCAAAATGGCATGGAAATGAGCCCATCAAAGTAACAGGATGCAGGGGCCAGCAGTTCTTAGCAACCACTTCTGGTCAAAATTTAAAGCCTGTAGAGACATTTTGATTGTTAAGAAATTTCAATATGCGTGTTAAGATAAATAAAAATATAAGAATCAGATGTCACTGAAAATATATTTGTTCTACCAATTAATGTTGACATGGGAAGTTACTTTAGAATAATCAGTGATAACTATCATTTATTTTAAAAATATACATATCCAAGCAGAGCATGCTGGAAGATGACAAGTGGGTAAAGGAGAAGCCGAGACATTCAGCACATGGGAGGCAAGGGACTGCAGCCTCTGAAACCTGTATCAGTGTCACTCGCTGAAAACTCAGCCAAGGGCACAGCAGGCACTGCAAGATGGCCCTTCAGAATTGAATAGAGACAGCACAAATTTACCACGAAGTGTTTGAGTAATATGCTCTCCCTTCCTGCTTTCTTTCTTTTTCTCTCTTTCTTTCTTTCTCTTTCTTTCTTTCTTTCTTTCTTTCTTTCTTTCTTTCTTTCTTTCTTTCTTTCTTTCTTTCCTTCCTTCC
>PVKA01027495.1:0-30454 GCA_004027165.1 Ctenomys sociabilis
TAACAAGAATTCACCATCATTATCTTCAATCCTAATAAAAAGAGGAGACACATACTTGCTAGTTATGAAGACAGTTTTATTCAAATACATCTTGGTAGATATCTGAATACATACAATTTGCAGCTTTATACAAAAAAGCAAAATATTTAAGACAACACTAAACTTTAGAATACTGCCCTGGTGTGGTGGCACACACCCTTAATCCCAGTACTCTGGGCTAAGACAGGAAGATCATCACAGGCTTTGAGGCCAGCCTGGATTATATAACCTGTCTCAAAAAAAAAAAGACATA
This sequence comes from Ctenomys sociabilis, assembly GCA_004027165.1. Taxonomy (NCBI): domain Eukaryota; kingdom Metazoa; phylum Chordata; class Mammalia; order Rodentia; family Ctenomyidae; genus Ctenomys; species Ctenomys sociabilis. The sequence continues at coordinate 293 of PVKA01027495.1, forward strand.
CCCTAAAGGGGACTATACAGATTATAAGGCATAGCTGGAGATAAGAGGAAATAAGTATATAAATAATATTAGAAAAATTATGAAAATATGCAAGATCCCACAGGCTTTCTGAAGAAAAAATATCATATATAGCTGAGATTGGCAGTCTTCAGATAGGAAGTCTTACTTGGGCCTTGAACGATTTTGGTGGGGCTCACATGCATCACGCAAAAATTTAAAAAAAAATTAATATTTAACATGCATAATTCATTTAAAAAAATTTTTGAGATTGTCTTGATAAGCAGTTCAGGCTGACCTTGAACTCACTATGTATCTAAGGTTGGCCTCGAACTCGAGTGCTCCTCTAGCCTCAGCCTCCCAAGTACTGGGATTATAGGCATGTGCCACCATGTCTGGCAGCTGATTTTTAAAATACATAAAAAGTTACAAAATAAAAGTCTCCTTCCTGGGGCCGGGGAGATGGCTCAGTGGAGTAAGCACTTCCCTGGCAAGTGCAAGGGCCTGAGTTTGATCCCTGGTTCTGCCAAAAAAAAAAAGTTTCCTTCCTATTTTTGCCCGTCTGCACAATTCCTATCCTCCTCATTGTTTCCTATATCTCTCTACAGTTTGCTTATTTGCTTATATACAGCCTAGTGAGCAGGAGGAATATATTCTTATTTTTCTCTTTTCACACAAAAAATACCCTATTTTATATACTGCTGTAGGTTTGGGTTTTTTGTTGTTGTTGTTTTTTATGGGTGGAGATACATAGAAAATGGAAAGTGTTCTTGGGGGGGAACAGCATAGTAAAATCATAGAGGTGGCCCAATTTCAGGTGGCTAATTTGGAGAATGACAACTAGTAAAGAACAACAGCAAAAAAAAGTAGAGTTCTAGCATTTTTTTTTAATCGTTTTTTGAGGAGCTTTGAAAATTAAGAGAATGTACTTAATTTCTTAGGCATAAAGGATCCTTTTGGTACCAGGAATCAAACTCAGAACCTTGTGCTTACCAGGCAGGCATCCTTGGCTTTCTTAGGCATAAAATGAAATGAATGAATGAATGAATGAATGAATAAATAAATAAATAAGTAAATAAATAAATAAATAAATGTTTTAGATCAATGTATTAAAATGGTTACTTTTACTTTAGGAAGATTAATGTGGCAAGGATTTTAAAAAATGGTAACATATTAGATACCTAAGACATAACAAGCAAGGGGCCAGGGAGATGGCTCAGTGGAATAAGCTCTTCCCTGGCAAGTGCATGGGCCTGAGTTCAATCCCTGGTTCTGCCAAGAAAAAGGAAAAAAAGGACTTAGCATGCAGTTTTAGTAGTGCTGGGCTTGGAACCCAAGGCCTAATGTATGTTAGGTAAGCACTGTAGCACTGAGCTACTTCCCCTGCCAAAGTGTGTCTAGGATTTTAAAAGCTCTATAGATCTAGTGTATAAATATAAGCCACTGTTTCATGAATATACAGAATCTGTACATAAAAGGAACTACCCTCCCTTATCATTTTAATTTTTATTCTTTGAAAAATCTACCATTTAAAATATTATTGCTAATTATTTTTAGGTGTGGTAATAGTGTTTAAAATAAAAGTTTATTATTCCTTCACAATATAATGCCTACAGTTAATAACAATGTATTATTTTATGGGAAATTATTACTGGAGATTTTAAGTGTTCTCACCACAAAAATGGTAAGTACAGAGCATGAAGTAAAGCATACTTTAATCAGCTCAATTCAGCCATTCTACAATGTTTCAAAGCAGGCTGTAACTGATAAGTACATACAATTCTTATTGATCAATTAAAAATAAATTTAAAATAATGCTGAAAGAACAAAAATAAATTAGGTGCAGTGGTGAATGCCTGTAACCCTAGGTACTCAGGAGGTTGAGAGGCTCACCTGAGGCAAGAGTTCAAAGCAGGCCAGGGGGGAATACAGGACTGTTTCAAAATACAATAAAACTTAAAAGCGCTCTTATCTCATAGATTTAATCCTGAATTGATAGGGTTCAAATAGCATAATTTTGAAGATATGCTTTACAATGGAAGAATAAAGGAGTACAGACAAAATAATAATGACCATAAATTGAAACCTGTTGAAGCTAGATGACAGGTACATGTGGCTTCATTCTCTCTAGTTTTATTTATGTTTAAAACTTCAATAATAACACATTTTCAAGGTTTTTTATTGTTGTTCTGGTGGGAAAGAAGCTAGTAGAATAGAAAAAGGTTAACTTTGCCAGAACTATCTAGAAAAATTAGTAAAAAAAAAAAAATACAACTACAATATAAGTGAGTGACACACCCTCTGCTGGCATAACTCAAGAAGTACAAAGACCTATCAGTACCTTTATAAAGACTGAATTACAATGCAAGTTTACAGTGCTTTCTATACCAATTTCTTTGTGCATGTATGTGCATACATGTGTGTGCATGCGTGTTACTAGGGATTGAACATAGGTCTTTGCACTGAGCCTCACTGCCATACTTTTTTAAATTTTTAGACCGGGTTTCACTAAGTTGCCCAGTTCAAGCCTGAATTTGTTTTTGTTACTGTTCTGCCTCTACCTGAAAAGTACTAGGATTACAGGCTTGTACAACCACATCTGCCTCCTCTAAACTTCTGTACATGATTTCTCCAAATATTACAGCAATGAATGAGTAGAGATATATAATAAAGAAACCTGTAAACTATGTATTTGAATGGACTTTCTTTGAAGATCCACAAGAAAGCTCAATGTTAACTCCTTACAGAAAAGCAAAGTAGTACAACTCTTGTTTGATTTTAACCACATTTATTCTTTCAAAATTAAATTTTAAAAATAAAGCCTAACATATGTAGATTTTATTTAAATACTTTAGAAACAAAAATCAGTAATTCTTTCTCAAGAAAAAGGGGTTATAAGAAAATAAAAAATAAAGTCACTTTTTACATCCCAAGTAGAACAATTTCCACCAGGCCACAAAAGAAAATTTATTAAGTGGATAAAATGTAGTCAGTGTTAAAAAACACAATTTGGGGGCTGGGAAGATGGCTCAGTTAGAATAAGCATGTCCCTGGCAAGTGCAAGGGCCTGAGTTCAATCCCTGGTTCTGCCAAAAATAATAATAATAAAATAAATAAATAAATATAATTATTTCAGAATAAATAATTACCTGGCTACTAGTTGTGGAAATTCCTTTGTAATCTGTTTTATTAAATAAACAATAAACCATTCATCTTCAATATTGTCCCCAAACTTTGTTATGCCACATATATGAGCAGGAACACCTCCTAAAAACAAGAGAAAACCAATCATACAATCAGATAAATTTATCACTGTAAATAAAAAAGCACATGTAATCATTCCATTATACCATCACTGATTATCTTCCAAGTAACACTCTAGGAGCTAGGGTTGCAATTCTGAACAAGATGTCAGAAGCCTGTTCTGGAAGAGCTAGGGTCTTTACTGACCAAGTCACTTCAAGACAAGATGTGAACCCCAGAGCAGTGGTACGCACTAAAGGCTGTGTGAGATGCAACTGTCTGCAGGAATGGCATCCAAAAGAATGACCCAAGATGGCCATTCCAGAAAGAGGAATCTGTATAAGCAAAGGCAGGGAACTATAATATACAAGAGTGCTCTGGAAATCTCAGGTAGATGGACTTGAAGCAGCAGAAAATTTCAAGCAAGTGTACTATCTACAAATATATGAAATTTAAACAACACAATTTGTTTGTTCTTGTTGTTTTTCCAGTGTGGAGTTCTGAATCCAGGTCCTTAAGACTGAGCTACATTCTCAGTTCTTTTTTATTTTAAGAGAGGCTCTTACTAAGTTGCTCCAACTGAGCTCAAACTTAGGATCTTGGAGGAAACTTACTTTTCAGGCCCTCTTCTATCCAACAGAAACTTTTCATTCTTTCAACAAAGTCTTCCTACTCTTAACCTCCATTGTTCCTAGAATTCATTCCTTGATTATAGAGAACACAAACTCAATGTTTCAGACATCTAGCAGTTGGGAGTTTCTTTCCCTTATATCATTTGGATGATTTCCACCAAGATAACTGGAAGGAGGTAAGTTTGTTTTTGTTTCATAGATTCTGAATTGTGACTCACTTAAGGAATCAAAATTTTTATGCTTCAAATACTTATGTCATTACCCACTGCTTATAATTGTCTATGCTTTGTCATTTACATAATTTTGTTAAAATAATATATTTAAGTTGAGGTTATGAAGCTTCTTTAATAGGACATTTTATGCCTGTTTTGAATATGTTACATTTGGACTAACTGCTGAACTTACTAGTATTCCTTTTCTGACATGTTTGCTGTGAGTTTGTTATCTTAGACAGCAGCAGTAGAGAAAACTAGTGTTTTAGAGTTCCCTAATGGATTCTGATATGCAATACTATAAAATGGTCTAAGAAATCTATTTATATTTAGAAAGGATACCTGCCTATTAATAAACCATGGGGAGAGCAGGGATATGGCTCAGTGGAATAAGCGCTTCCCTGGCAAGCGCAAGGGCATGAGTTCAATCCCTGGTTCCTCAAAAAAAAAAAAAAAAACAAAAAAAAAAAACAAACAAACAAAAAAAAACCATGGGACCCTAACTGCCAAATTAAAAGGCAACGGGCCAGCTGGTCTGATCTTGTGCTGGTATGGAGCAATCTTAGGTCTTGAGATTCTCAATCCTTACCTTTCCAGGTTGAGAGTGGTGACTCAGGACCAAGCTATCTCCATAACTCACCATCAGCATGCAGAAAAAAAAAAAGATTCCCTTTCTCTGATCTCCTGACACTTCACTTTCCTTTGGAAGCATGTCAGATTACAGAGAGAACTCTGAACTGCCCAACCTTTTCCTGCTACCCAACAACTAAGTTAAGTCATAGAAATGAGTGTTCACTAACACCAAAGACAGGGAACTCATCTTAGATGAAGGACACATACCCCTTCTCTAGGTCAAATGAGACACTGGAATTTTGCCTGTCCAGGATAACACACATAAAAGCCATGTCCTGGCTTAAGTGTTCTCGGCAACAGCCTCCCCCAAGAGAATGAACCTGAGACAGTGAAAAGAAGTGACTTCTGGGTGAAACCAGTTTTTTCCAAAGCACCACACTTCAAGGATCGAAACATGTTTACTCTAAGAGAGGATCTCCAACCTTCTTTCTCACTTCCTATGTCTAGTTATCATTTATGTGTACAGAAAAATACTTCGATAGTAAGCTGTGGACTTTGAAACTTTTTCTGTAAACTTACAAAGTACTATGTAATAGATCTTTGTTAGATTTTTATCTATCCCTTATAATACTTGGACAAACAGTGGTTATTCTGCCAGCTAATTAAATGCTCTTAGAGCAGCTGCCACTCTGAAAGCAGAGGACAGGTTTCCTCAGCACCTCCTGGTGAATCCCCATTGAAGCCAATGACCAATGGAATGTTAACCAGTTAAGCAGTTGGATTCCCTTCCAGAAACAGATTTCTGGTTGTGCAGACCAATAGAAACGGGGAGCAACTGAGATATCATGGCCAGGGCTACTCTTTGGCAGATATCCCAACATTCCTCAATGGAAACTGGTTTTAATTGCTCAAATGGATAGCCAGCAGATAAATCTCTATTTATCTATTATACTTTTCTCCCTTTGCTAATAAGCCAAACTTACAGTCTTCTTGTTTTAGCCTCCTAGAATACTGGAATTTCAGGTATGTGTTACCATGCCCACCTTAAACAACACATTGTCAGGCTGGGGAAATAGTTCAGTAGAACAAGTGCTTGCCTGGCAAGCACAAGGGCCCAGGTTCAATCCCCAGTTCCACAAAAAAAAAAAAAAAAATTGTCAAATAACTGGTAAGTTAGCCGGGTGTGGTGGCGTGTGCCTGTAATCCCAGCACTCAGGAGGCTGAGGGAGGAGGATTGTTGTGAATTCAAGGCCAGCCTGAGCTACAAAGTGAGCTTAAGGCCAGCCTGAACTGCATGGTGAGACCCTGTTTCAAAAAGACAAAAATAAATAAATAAATAAAATAACTGGCAAGTCAAAGAGGAAACCACAAGGAAAATTAGAAAATATTTTGAAACCAATGAAAATGAAAGCATAACATACCAACTCCAGGATTTGTAAAAGCAGTACAAAGAGAAGTTTATAGTTTTGAGAGATTTCAGATAGACAAGATAACCTCATACCTCAAGGAACCAGAAAATAAGCCTAAAGCTAGGAAAAGAAAGGAAATAATAATTACAGCAGAGTTAAATGAAATAAAATACAGGAAAAAAAGCTCATTTTTAAAAAAAAAACTAATAAATCATGAATTAGATTAACTACAAATAAAATACTAAATAAAGGCAGTATTACAACCTATGCCATGAGGAAAATAAAACATAAGCGAATACTATGAACAGTTGTCTATCAATGAATTAAGAAAACTAAGAAATGGATAAATTCCTAAAAATATACAGCCAATGGAGTGTGTGTGTGTGTGTGTGTGATGTACTCACACACACACTCTGAACACAAGTATAATTAATAAGGGAAATCAGCAATCAAAATTTCCTAACAAAAGCCCAGGAATAGATGGTTGCAGTAGAGAATTCTATAAAACTTTTTTTTTCTTTTTGGTGGAACTGGGGATTGAACTCGGGCCTTTGAGCTTGTCAGGGAAACGTTATCTATAAAACATTTTAAAAAGTTAGTATTATGCCTTCTCAAAGTCTACTGGAAATATAAAGGGAAGGGCATATTCCCAAGCTCATTCTGAGGCTAGCATTACTCTAATATTACCCAAATCAGACAAAATATAACACAAGAAACCTAAGTACCAATATCTCTGACAGAGGCAGAAATCCTCAACAAAATACTAGCAATCAAACTTAACAGCACATTAAAAGGATCCTATGACCAAATAAGATTTATTCCTATAACATAAGAATGGTTCAACTTACAAAAATCAATTAGTGTAAGAAGGTCAAGCAAGTATAATACTGAATCTCTAAGTAGCCAAGGGGAGAATGAGGACAGATGAGAGAAACAGCCCACTGAACTTTTCCCTATACCATATAGTACCTCCCAAGTTTCTTCAATTAAAGAAACTACAATTAAAGTACCTTTTTTTAGCCTACCTTATACTAGAGCTTAATTTAAATCTACTCCTGAAGCAATGGGAAAATGCTAAAGGTTGTTAAGCAAAAGAATAACATGATTAAATTTATGTTTTATAAAGGTAACAGACAATATGAAGAACTGGATGACTAGAAGTAGAGGGATAAGTTGAGAGGCTACTGTAGTTGTCTGGATTAAAAGCTGTAAGAGATTCACATTGAAACCAGGGGCCGGGGAGATGGCTCAGTAGAATAAGCGCTTGCCTGGAAAGTGCAAGGGCTTGAGTTCAATCCCCGGTTCTATAAAAAAAAAAAAAAAAAAAAAATCAAGTTAAAAAAAAGAAACCAAACAATATAGGAAAGGGACCATTATTTCCAGTATTAAATTATTACCAGGATTTAGTGCCTTATGGAACATGTATGATTTTGAAATACTAACTAGTTTGGATAACTGGTTTTATGGCAATACACTACAAAATGAGAAAACAGGGTAAAATTTATTTTCTAAAGCACAGGTAAGATGTGCTGTGCTAACTTGACAGTGTTCTTGTCAATAAATGTCACAAGTATTCCAGTGAACATGTTCAATAAAATCAATATCAGAGGGGCCAGCCAGATAGCTCAGCAGATTAAAGCACCTCCTTAGGCAGGCACAGGGACTGGAGTTCCATCCTACATGCTGAGCCAGCCCCACCCCTGGGGTACACTGAGCCAGTGACTAAGACTGGGCATGGTGGTGCATGCCTATAATCCCAGTGCTTGGGAGGTTGAAAACAGGATCACTAGGAGTCCAATCTGTGTAGTTAGACCCTATATTAAATACATTAAAAAAAAAAAAAATCAGTACCAGAAAATGCATTCAGTAATTGCTAGCCAAAGATAAGAGATAAGCCTTCAATTACATGGCAGACTGATCATATCACAAGAAGCCAAGCTCTGGATGCTATAAGACCCTACAGAACTTACTGTGTAAGCAGTGCCTTGGTCATTATTTATTTTCACAAAGCTAGAAGAAATGATAGGACAGAGTTCCACATTTTGTTAGGGGTCTGGTCTCAAATACCAAAACACAGCAAGTGAGTGAAGGAACCTCAAAATGCTTCTGAGCAGCAAAAGCTAATCATAAAATTCAATTATTGCTTTATAAGTGAGGCAAATCCATTCTTACTACGTGAAACAAGGCAGCCTACTAAATACATTATCAAGATAAGCATTGAATAACAGCAAAAGGAACTATGATTACGGAAGCCATATACAAACATGTTTAGCATAGGTACTTAGGTACACTATGGGATAGTAAGTAAAATTCAAAAATAACAGCCATGAATTTAATGTTTAGTATAAGCTAGTTCCTAAGACAATGACTACTATAATTTTTATCAATATGAATTTAACATTAAATTAAGGGCTTAAAAGAATGTGGGCAAACATCATTAATCTAAAAAGTTGGAGATATACATTTCACACAACAATGAATAAGCTATTTACTTTTGCCAGGTTTATATTTGAGATTAAAAGGTTGATTCTGCCAGATATAGGGAGCCAGCATAGGTGCAAACTGGCTCATTATTTTCTCAATATACTTCTCAAGAATCTCTCTGTGTTTTCCTGGGTCCGTTGATTCATCTGGTATCAGGTATAGGTGGTACTCCACAGTATCTTCCACTGTAGCGAGCATGATATTTTCCTCCATTCTTCTTTGAAAACTGTAAGTTTCAATAACATAAGTCAGGAAGAACAACATACAAATAGCATCATATTGCTTGAGCTCTTCTAGATGATTCCATTAAAAATGTTTTCCAAAACTGTTATCCACAGAACATCATCGTATGCTTTTTGCCTTGATCATGTTACCAACATACAATATTTACTTAATATTTCTTGCTTAATGACATTTTATACTTAAAACTGTTCTTTATACTGAAAATTATCTTAAAAGGAAAACTTGATACATGGTTAATGGAAATCCAGTGTCACATTTCCAAATAAGAATAATTTTTTTTTAATATGGGTGGTGTAAATCACACCGGCTACTCAGGAGTCCAGGTAGAAGAGTTACGGGCCCGTCTGAGCAAAAACATCCTGTCTCTGAAGTAAGTAAATGCTTTTGCCCTTGTACTAGCAGCAACGCAAATACACGACACCACCATTCACAGTTCACTATCAAAGGTCCTGGTTCTGCTATTAATTAGTTACACCATTCTGGGCATTTCACTTTTTCTTCTGGGAGATTTCTTCTTAATTGTAGAATGAAAGTGTTACTCTACCATCTCTAAAATCCCTGCTTGCCTTAAAACTGTTATTGCTCTCCAGATTTTAAATTTCTCCCTTCACAAACACTAGAATTTATTTAACCGGAAGTCGAACTCAAGACTGTGTGCTTGCCCAGGTAGGCGCTGTGTCGCTGAGCTATATACCTAGCTCCATAGTAAAATGTAAAACTACAAAATACCCATGTCTTATTATTTTACCCAAAATAATTTTTGCCCACAGTTCCTGATCCTACAACTGTCCTAAATTTGTACTTGTATTAGACTTTTCAAGTCTCAGGGATATCCTCTGGTAAACTATGAGCCAGTAGACACATATCTCCTTATTTTCTCATGGTTTTCCTTTAGAACGAGAGTACTAATCTACTATTGCTGCCAGGTTAAGCTTGCCACAGGCTGGCACCGCGCAGGCTGGACACCCCAGCCTTAAGAACTGATTAAGGTTAGTTCTTGGCTTTCTAATGGGCTAAGACAAGACTAAACGCACAGAAAGTGACGGAGCAGCAAAGGGCCTAACGGCATCTCGCACTCTTCACTCTAGCTAGGTTCCCAGTTTCCATCCAACGGAACAAATTCCTCTTACAGCTTTAGGTCTTCTCCTGCGTGTCTCCGCCAGGGCTCTTTTCCTGGGTCGCCTGTTCCACCGTGACTCGGAAACTACCACCAGCCGCCCAAATCTGAAGCAGTTTTGCTCCCGACACTCCCTGAAACACGAGAGCAACGGAAATCCTGCGCAAGGTCTTGTAAACCGTCACTGCCCGGAACCTTAATAGTTAGCTCTGCCTGCGCGGCGACGGAACTGTTTCACTAGCGCCTACTTTACGTCACTTCCGCCCTCGCGGGAAAGCTGGGAGGTCGGAGGACAGGAGAGGTGGGAACGCTGGGGCAGTAGCTGTCGGAGTCTAGGCGACGGGGCGAGACGGGGCCAGTAGGTGGCAGGAGGGGGCCGAGCCGGAGCCGGCGAGACCGCCTGGCCCGGAGGCCCCCATCCTGGCGTACCCGTCCCGGCTCGGGAGGAGGAGGAGGAGGATGATCTCCAGATACACTCGAAAAGCCGTGCCACAGAGTTTGGAGCTGTGAGTGCGCTGCTCAGCCAACCTCAGCACGGGCCGGGGGAGGCTGAGGCGGGCTGCGGGCGCTCTGGGGATCCTCCGGGACCGGTGCTTCTCTCCCTTCTCATTTCTGGGGAAAGGAAATAAGTCTTTGGAATTGTCTCCTGCCCAGGCGAACACTGACCCCGTCCCTCTCATTTCCAGCTGAAGGCGTGTCACCTTTACTATGTAGTACTAAAGAAGACCGGATCTCTTGGGAATTTTAGAGGCTAGGTCTCCTAAGGCATTTGTAGTTTCCTTAGTGCTTCAGGCCTCACTGTCAATAGTCACTGACAACTGGGAAAGTTATTAATACCTGAGAGCTACAATGAAGTTAAATACATTAGATATCAGACACCGTGCAAAACTTTTTTGCATGTATTAGCCTTTTTCAATCCTGTTGGCAAGGAAATCCCATCGAGAATGTAATTTGCATATTCTACAGATAAAAGACTCCAGATTTAAAGGTTGTAGCCTGCAGCGGTGGTGTGTCTGTAATCCTACTTATTTAGGAAGCTAAGCCGGAGGATCACAAGTTGGATCCCAGCCTGGACAACTCAATAAATTGACAAGATCCTGTCTCCAAAAAAACAGAAAAAATAAAATAAAAAGGGTGCCTGGAGTTGTAGATCAGGGTGAAAACCCTGGGTTCGGTCCCCAGTACTGAAGGGACGGTGTGGAGCATTGTATTGTGGCAGTGACCACACAGCCAGAGTAGTGGAACTGAGAGCTACAACTTTAGTGTAAATATAATTTTGAGCCTTTGGTCAAAACCATTACGCTGCTTTTGTACCTCTGCAATTATCAAAACCTATGAATATCAGTTTTGCTTCTGAGCCTTTACAAAACAAATATTTCTGGATCAAAGACTCACCTTTTACCCTTAATAAAGTGTACTTTAGCAGTACTATAATTCTAATCTTACATTTATGAATGCTTTTCACTTTCAAAAACTTTCACTTTTTGATCCTTATAAGAAGTTTGTAAAATGGGAGTGATTATTTTAGTTTTTCAGATTAAATTACATCAGAAAGACTGCATATTTTAAGATTATTTAGTCAATAGAATCAGGGCTTTAAAATCTAGATCTGCCAGGTGTGGTAATGAGTGCCTACAAAAGCAACATTTGGGAGGCTGAGGTGAAAAGATTGCTGCAAATTCAAGACCAGCCTGAACTGCATAGTAAGACCTTGTCTCAAAAGGGAAAAAAAAAGTCTATTCACTTATTAATTAACTATACATGATAATAGCAAGCATGTATTGAATCAGTTTCTTTTACTAATCATGTAACTTTTAAACAAATTACCAAATCTCTTTGCCTTTATATCTGTAAGACAATAAGAATAGACTTCTTATCTAAAAACGTGTAGCTAAAGTGCTGTCCTAGGCTTTGACACTTAATAGGTACTAAGTGAGAATTGCCTTGTCCCTTTCCATCTTTACTTGGTAAGATAGACACACAAAGAAAATAAATCTTAAAGGGTAAAGGGCCAGGGATATAGCTCAGTGGCATAAGCACCTGCTGGCAAGCATAAGGTCCTGAGTTCTATCCCTGCTACTCAAAAAAATAAAAAACAAAAAAAGAAGTCTTAAAATCTCCTTGCCTGAGCCGGGCATGGTGGCGCAGGCCTGTAATCCCAGCACTCGGGAGGCTGAGGCAGGAGGATTGTTGTGAGTTCGAGACCAGCCTGAGCTACAAAGTGAGCTTAAGGCCAGCCTGAACTGCATAGTGAGACCCTGTCTCAAAAAGACAAAATAAATAAATAAATAAATAAAATCTCCTTGCCTAAGTGGGGCATGGTAGTGCATGCCTATAATCCCAGCACTCAGGAGGGTAAGGCAGGAGAATGAGTTTGAGACAAGCCTGGGCTACATAATGAACTCAAGGCCAGCCTGAACTATACAGTGACCCTGTCTAAAAAAAAAAAAATATCCTTTCAAAAGCTTATTTTCTGTTAAAGAATAGGATATCTGCCCAGGAGCAATTCAAACAAGAACCTTTTTAGGAATGGAGATAAATAAACAGTCTTTCCCAATGGCTTAGTTTATCATCTGCTTTTATACTTAATTACACCCATACTGAGTTTTTAAAAAGTCTTGAATAGCTGAGTGTGGTGAAGCATGCACTTGAGAGGCTGAGGAAAAAGGATTCCTGTGAGTTCGAGGCCAGCCGGGACTATATAGTAAGGCCCTGTCTCAAAATAAATTGTATAAAGAATGTTGACATAATAGATGGGAACTACTCACCAGTGTAGTTATATTGCTTGTTCTTGATTCTTAATTTTATATGTCCTTAAAGATAACTCTCCCAAAAGATGGTGTTCTATCTAGAATTATTGATGATAAAGTGACTAATGAAGATGAAATGTATATAAATGATAATTAAAAGGAATTTTCACTTTAACTTTTACAGTTACTTTGAAGCAATAGTTTTCCTAACAATTATATATTATAAGTAGTGAAAAGAGTTTAAAACAAGTGATTTTTCAACACATGGTTTAACTTTTTTTTTTTTAATTGGATGCTGGGTCTCATTACATCAGACCCCTAGTGATCCTCCTGTCTCAGCCTCCCCAGCACTGGGATTGTAGGCATGTGCCGCCACACCCAGTTTCAGGGCAGCACAGCATACAGTACCAGGGATCAAACTCAGGTCCTTGCACTTGCCAAGCAGGTGCTTAGACCACTGAACTATCTCCCCAGCCCTAGCTTAACATTTTTAAATACAAAATTTAAAACAAATATATAAAAGAGAATATAATGAATCACCTATAACCCCACATTCAACAGTTATTAAAGTTTTAATACATTACCTCACTCATCTTTATCCCTTTTTAGTTTTTCTTGGAAATCAGAGAAGCAAAGCCCTGTGCACTATCATTTCATACATATGTATTGTGTCAGTATGCATCTCTAAAAATTATGGAATTTGTTATATAATCACAGTGCTATCATCAAATTTAATAATATGTTATCTAGTTGTTACTTTATAATCATATTTCCATGACAAGCTAAAAAATGTCTTAGAAGCCAGGCATGGTGGCGCATACCTGTAATCCCAGCACTCGGGAGGCTGAGGCAGGAACATTGTTGTGAGTTCGAGACCAGCCTGAGCTACAAAGTGAGCTTAAGGCCAGCCTGAACTGCATAGTGAGACCCTGTCTCAAAAAGACAAAAAAAAAAAAAAAAAAAAAAAAAAAAAAAAAAAAAAAAAAAAAAAAAAAAAAAAAAAAAAAAAAAAAAAAAAAAAAAAAGTCTTAGGTCTCTATATTGTGACTAGAATCTATATTTCAGATCCCTATACTTTTTCAAAAACAAACCCATAGAATGACATAACCACAGATAGGCCTGCACAAATCCAACCACACCATTAAAGAAAACATTGACATTAAAGGTTCCACTGACTGGTCTTTAGCTCTGTCTTTATATACAAAAATATTACGATTTTCTAAACTCTGAAGCTATTCATTTCCTTTGAGAGGGCCTGAGGCCAAACTACTTGAATCTCAATCCTGATTCTTATTAATCCTGTGATCATAACCATTTACTTAATTCCTCATGCTTCAGTTTCCTTCCTTGTGAAAGGTATTAGAAATAATTTTTTTTTTTATGTATTTGGTACAGGGTCTCACTGCAGCTCAGACTTGTAGTGATCCTCCTGTTTTCAGCCTCCCTGGTGCTGGGGTTACAGGTGTGCACCACCATGCACAATCTAGCTCATTGTGCCCTGGGGGCAGGGCCGAGGTATGTGTTGCTGGGAATTGAACCCCAGTCCTTGCACTTGCCTAAGCAGGTACTTAGTCCACTAAGCTATCCCACCACCCTTAACATATTTCTGTATTAAATGTCATGAGAAAAACTCTCAAAAAGAAACTTGTGAGCCAAGTGTGGTGACCCAACCCTGTAATCTCAGCACTTGGGCGGCTGAGACTGGAAAATCATTGTGAGTTCAAGGCTAACCTCAGCTAAAAAGTGAGTTCAAAGCCAGCCTGAACTGCATAGTAAGACCCTATCTCAAAAAGAAAAAGAAAAAAAGACCAGGGATATAGCTCAGCAGGCACGAGTACCTCCCTGGCAAGCACAAGGTCCTGAGTTTGATCCCTGGTACAAAAAGAAAAAAAAAAAGTTGTATAGTTTTGTTTGACCTATCATGTCTCCTAAATATATAGTTTGCAGAATTTTGTTGGAAAGGAAAGTCTATCTAGATAAATAAGATTGGAAAATATAACTGCCCCCGGTTATGCTAATGCACATGTCTAGAAGATAATAAATTCCAAAGCAGCAGTGTCCAAGCCACATCCACATACGTCATTTCTAATTTTTTTAATGTGGTCACATTAAAAAAATGTTAACTTTTAACTTTCTTATTTTGAAAAACTTAAATTCACAGAGATTTGCAAAAACATTACAGGAGTCCCTTCCCCTGCCTTCTTCCTAATGATAACATCTTAAGTAATTTAATCCTAGGTAGTATAATTCCAAAGCAAGAAAATTGACTTTGGTACAGTACTAGTCTACACTATACTGCAAACCTTATTGAGTTTTCACCAGTTTTTATTTCTGCTCCTTATGTATGTGTACAGATGTATGTAATTTGATTCCATTTATTGCTACTTCTACAATCAAGATAAACATTTTATCACTACAAAGAAACTTACTCATGTAGCCCTATAGTCATATCCACTCTATCTCTTACCTCTAGCAACTACCAGTCTGTTCCCTATCTCTATGGTTTTGCTGTTTGTCAATGTTATATAATTGGAATGTTACATATAGTATGTAACCTTTTGCATTTAGTTTTGGCTTTTTTCACTATGTATGCCCATTTTGAGATTCACTGAGGTTATTACATTTATCAATAGTTTTGGGGTTTTTTGTTTTGTTTTTGTGGTACTGGGGATTGAATGCAGGACCCTGCACTTGCCAGGCAAGTGCTTATTCTACTGAGCTATCTCCCTGGCCCTGATTTTGTTTGTTTGTTTGTTTTTGTTTTCAGGGTTTCACTATGTGGTGCATAGTGTGTGCACTTGGCTAGCCTTGAATTCTGCTTATGTAGTCCAGGCTAGCTTCAAATTCACAGGAATCCTACCTCAGCCCCCTGAGTACTGGTGGTACAGGATGTGCCACCACATACAGTCCTAATAGTTCACTTTATATTGATGAATAAATAACACCCTATTACCAAAGTATAACTATTCACACATTGAAGGACATTCAAGTTTTTACCAATTCTTTTTCAACTATAAGTAAAATTTCTGTGGAAATGTGTGTACAGTTTTTGTGTGAACATAAATTTTCATTTTTCCCAATTTACATACCTAAGAGTGCAATTGCTAGGTCATTTGATAAATGTATGTGTTTTGTTTTATAAGAAATTATCAAACTATTCCAGAGTAGCTATATTACTTGGCATTCTCACCAACAGTTCAAGAGACATCCAAATTACTCTACATCATTGCCTGTTTTTAGTGTTTCCTCTGCTTTTTATTTTAGCTGTTCTAATGGAGATGTAATATTTTACTGTATTTTCTATTTGCATTGACGTTAATTTTAAGAATATATTTTTGTTGAGCCAGGGAGATAGCTGAGCAGCATAAAAAGTGCAAGGTCTTGAGCTCAATCCCCAGTAATCAAGATAATCATATTGATGAGGTATTGCACATTCTTCTTGTTCTAAAACTTTGAAACCCAAAGTATTATACACTGCAAACA
This sequence comes from Ctenomys sociabilis, assembly GCA_004027165.1. Classification (NCBI taxonomy): domain Eukaryota; kingdom Metazoa; phylum Chordata; class Mammalia; order Rodentia; family Ctenomyidae; genus Ctenomys; species Ctenomys sociabilis. The sequence continues at coordinate 16,436 of PVKA01027495.1, forward strand.
GTCTGAATCATTTTAGCTAGTGGCTAGTGGCTACTCCAATGGACAGCACTTATCCACAGTGACTAATATCTACCACAAGTTACTAAAAAGTATTTATCGTCTCCTTACAGGAAATGTAACTTTATTTTCACAGGAAAGGAATAACAAAACATGCTCTTAATCATCATCCCCTTCCAGAACAACTAGATGAAACTTCTACCAGTGACAGTCATGGAAAACACACAAGTTCCCAAAGGTGATAACTCAAAGTGTGCTTGTTTGCTTGTACTTTCTAATGACAAAGATTTGGGGGGATATCAAGCCTATGCTGATGAAATAAAACAAGAATTTTATCACTTTAGGAGGCTGAGACAAGAGGATTGCTTGAGTCCAGTTCAAAGCCGACCTGAGCAACAAAATGAGACCTCATCTCAAAAATCAGTCAATAAATGTTTTCGCTACTATTCAGTTTTCACTCTGGAACAGCTAATAGCAACAATATCATACTTATTTCCTAACTTTGAGAGGCATTACTATGAAGTAGTTAAGAACATGGACCTAGGAAGAATCCTGGGATTTTTATCCAAAGTACTGACATTTATTAGCTGGGTAACATTGGGAAATTTATCACTTTATAATGTATCTTTTTAGGGTGTTGTGAATATAAATGAGATAAAGTATGTATGTAATACCTGGTTTGGCATAGGTAAGTGTTGAGTAAATATTAACTACTAGTTATTGTAAGAAATAGCATAGAAGAGGCTATAAACTTCAAAGAGGGTTCTGAGAAGTATGGTGTCATCACAGAAAAATAAAATCTGGTTTTAACACATACTGAGTAAACTGAACTAAATGTCAGATTCTGTTTTTTAAATGGAGTTAACTGAGCTGTACTTTTCTCTAGGTGATATTAAGAATAAAATGAGATTACTATGTGTAAAATTATTTAGTAAACTGGAAAAGTACCATACAAGTTCATTTACTACTACTAGCATTTCTGAAATGTGTTTTTTTTCCTCCTAGTACTGAGAATTGAACCTAGGGCCTTATATTAAGAGACATTCCCAGCCCTTTTTTTATTTCTTATTTTGAGATGGGTTTTGCTAAGTTGCTCAGGTTAGCTTAAACTTGTGAGCATCCTGCCTCAGCTTCTCAGAGTTGTGGGATTACTGGCATGCACCACAGTACCCAATTCTGAATATTTTTAGTTGTCAAGATTTTATGTTATAGGTAGAATGTTAAATATTCATCAAACTATGACTAGAATTGTTTGCGATGCATGCCATCAATTCCTCAGAACTTAGGTAAGACTTTTGTAAGATGCTTTAATTTCAAGTTTTTCATTTATTTTTGTTTGTGTGGATGTATTTGTACACTGCTTATCATCTGCTAAGCTGCTGAGTAGTTAATTCTGCAAAAAACCTGAAGAAATAAGAGAATTTTTGTTTTTTCTTTCATCTTCCCAAATTGTGCATTCAGTGAATCTGACATCACCCAAGAATCACCTTTTACATCAGCTGACACTGGAAATTTAAGGTCTGCTTTTCCAAGTTATACAGGCACAGGGATCTCTACAGAAGGCAGTTCGGACTTCTCCTGGGGATATGGTGTGAGTTGTATGTTATCATCTAATGGTGTTTTTGGGAGACTGTCTTAGATTTAGTATTTGTCTATATATTTCATTCCTTCATTTTCCTACATTGGTTCTATACATTTTTAAATTAACCACACTCTACTATAGTTGTAAAGAAGCATTAATCCTCACTTGCCATCATTTGCCTTGTTTTACAGATACAATAGGTCAGCCTTAAAAGTGCTCAGTGGTTGATTTAAACAGCTGAAGGTACTATAGATCTGGGCTTTCTACACTAGTCAATCTTTCCACTTGTTGAATGAAAACAATCAGATTAAAAATAATATAAGAAGAAAAAAGTAGTACTCATTGTATGGTTTTAATTTTTTTACATATAAAGTATTTTGCATATAGTCTGCCAAAAATATATGCATGAGGAAAAGAAAAATTGTATAAATATTTTTAAACTAAATATATTGAGATATGGTAAGATTAATATAAGTTATCTTTTGCCTCTACATTTATAAGAGGTACTCAAAGTGATGACCATTAACTTGCAGACATTTATTTTGGCAGATTCTATATATGAAGAAAGGAGGACTATACTAAAGATATTTGCTCACTGTTATTCATTCATTGTTAAGTGATGAGAAGTGACTTTTTAAAAAAAGTTTGCTATCTCCCATTATAAAATATTTTAAAACACTACTAATCTTAAGGAATTTTTTTTGAGACAGGGTCTTGCTGTGTAGTTCAGGCTGACTTTGAATTCAGTATATAGCCACTTCAAACTCTCAGTGATCTCCTGCCTCAGCCTCATGAGTGCTGGAATTACAGGCATGCATCTCCACACCCTGCCAAAAGTAAATTTAGAAGACAATTTTTATACATGATTGTATCATCTTGATGCAGTAGGTATTTTTATCTTCTTTCAGTTCATATTTAAATTGGCCAACTTATAAACATGATTTATATAAGAGTATTGTATTTCTTCTTTACTTAATACCACTATGTGTGAATATTATTTTGTGATCCACTTGTTTCATTTCTCATTTCATAGAAGTTTACTACCTCCATATCAGTCCATTTGAATAGTTGTGTAATATTTCTTAAGGTTAATGTAACACATTTGGAGTTTTCCTATATTATCTGATATTGGGGTTTTCAGTATTTACTCAAGAAATATTTACGGAGCAAATTTGTTGTCACTGTAATTGGCCCTGAGAAGATGGGATGAGTGAGACTTATGTGGTTTAATAGTCTAATGATGGAGACTGACAGAAGCAAATAAAACACAGAAGATAGTAAGTGCCTGTAGGAAAGACAATAGGTGCCAGAAAAAAAACATTATAAGGGATTCGCATGAGCAAAGTGGTCAGGTAGGGTAGATTTGAGACTTACAGATTGAAAAGTTAACCACCCAAGAGTGAGAAAAAGGGTTTCTCAAACAGATAAACAGCGTATATGGAAGAACATATTGATGAGGGTAAGTGCATAGCATGTTCTTGAAATAGAAAAAAAAATCAGAGTCAATGGTGAACCAGGGATAGAAAAGCACAAGTGAGACCATACAGTAAACAAGAGATTATGTAGGGCCTTGCAGGCAATAGGAAATAATTTAGATTTTATTTAAGGAATTAATGTATTAATTTGATGCTTTATGAGATTTAGTGTACTAACTAAATATTTCCATCACTTTTTTATTTTTTATTTATTTATTTTTTTGGTGGAACCAAGGATTTAACTCAGACCCTTGCACTTGCCAGAGAAGTGCTTATTCCACTGAGCCATCTCCTCTGCCCATTTCTTTATATTGTGATTAGTATCTTTTTAAATTTATAAATGTTGTATAGATGTTTCCCATTTCTTTGCTTTCCTTTTGGTATTTATTGTATAATGGGTTTTTAAAAATACTCAAATCAATATTTCCTCTTCAGAAAAACATAGAATATTATAATGTTCTTCATAGCTTCCCTTCCCCTCTACCCCTAGTTCTTATGACTAAGCCCAGGGGTCTGCTAGCTCTACCATTGAGCTATAGCCCCATCTCTTGTTTGTTTGTTTATTTGTTTTAATTTTGAGACAGGGCCTTGCTACATTGCCTGGGCTGACTTTAGACTTGTGATCCTCCTGCCTCTGCTTCTGAAGTAGGTTTCATCATAGGCAAGCACAACTGGCTGCTTCACAGCTGCTTTCTCCTGTCCTCCTTGGGGCAAGGGATCTATCCCAGGGGCTTGTATGTGCTATGTAAATGCTCTGCTATTGAGCTAAACCACCAGTCTGGACTGTTTTGTAATGGATCAAGTCAGGTATGAATAAGTTTTGATATGACTAAACCTATTTTTTAAAACATTTTTGTATATTTGACTTATCCTGGTAATATTGAATTTATATATTTAATTATAAAAATTTTTGTTTCATTTCTTCAGACAGTTTCACTATATATGTCAGTCTGTCCTTGAATTTACTGTGTAACTCAGGATGGCCTCAAACTTGTGGCAGTTCTTCTGCCTCAGCCTCCTGAGTGTTGGGATTATAGGCATGTGCCATCATGCCTGGCTTAATTTTTAATTTTTATTTTTGGACTTTGTTGGTATTTCTGAAGGATCACTGCTATATCAGAATATAGTTTCTCTCTTTTCCAGTTTAATTAATGGCCTACTGTAGCTTTTTGTCTCAGTTATTTTTAACTTGTTGCTGGGACAGAATACTCAACACCCAAAATTAAGGAAGGAAAGGTTTATTTAGCTCACAGTTCATGGAGGTTTCAGTCCATACTCAGCTAGTACCAATGCAGAGTGGCACAAGACAGAGAACAGCAGTCCATGGCAGCAGCTAAGGGCAAAGAGCAAAAGGGAGGGGTTGCAGCTACAGCTTCTAGGAAGCCTCTTTCCCCTCCTTACATTTGTATGCAGAATATCTGCCCCAGGACACTCACAGGCATAATCCCAGCATTGGATCAAGAATCAATCACAAATTCCAGAAGCCATCCCATGACTGCATGAGGCTGTAGGGTGACAACTAGACACAAACCATAACATTTCTATCCTTAGATTTATTTTCTTTCTTTTTTAAAAGTTTTTTTGAATTCAAGTGGCCTCAAACTTGTGATCCTCCTGCCTCAGTCTCCTGACTGCTGGGATTACAAGCATGCCCCTCCATACCCAGGTATCCTTAGATTTCTCCTTAAGTATTTTCAGTTCGAAGTTAATAAAAGCTAACATAGTGGTTCATGCTTATAATACATCACTCAAAAGGGTAAAGCAGGAGGACATTGTGATTCTAAGGCTAGCCTAAGCTACAAAGTGAACTCATGGCCACCCTAACTGCATAGTGAGACCCTGTAAAAATAAATAAAGTTAATATAATGATATGAAGAACACTTCATTTTTTTATTCTAATTATACCATTTAAAGTTTTATGGTTAGGTCCAGCTAGATAGCTCAGTGGACTAAAGCGCCTGTTTAGGCAGGCATAGGGACCAAGGTTCAAACCCTGGCATGCTGAGCTGGCTGAGACTGGGCATAGTAGAGACTGAGCATGGTGGAACACATCTGTAATCCCAGACCTTGGGAGGCTGAAAACACGAAGATCTCTAGGAGTCCAGTCTGTTCAGTGAGACCCTGTAGACCATGTACTAAGTGCATAAAAAATTTTATGGCCAGGCTCTGGGATTGAACCCAAAACCTTGCATACACTGGGCAAGCACTTTATCTTTGAACCACACCCGCAGTCCTGTGCTTTTGTACTTTTGAAAGCTATTGCCAAGCTGATCTCTGCAGGAATTATTCTATATACAGTTCCACCTGGGATATATAAAAGTACCTAATTTCTTTCACTCTGGGCAAATATGTATTATAAACTTACCTTTGCCAGTCTAAGAAGAAGAAAAGATGTTTGAAGTAATAGAGCTGATTAGGGGAACATATGCATAATAGAAAAGTGCTTAATTCTTAAGAGAGAGTTTGTGGGAGTGAGGAGGAGGGAGAAAGACTGAATGAGGTCCTAGAGGCTCCTAAATGCCCCTTTCAGCTCCAAAGATAACTTCTATCATCAATTTTGATTATATTTTCCCTTCATATAAATGGAATCAAATATTCTCAACATTATGTTCACATAACTCACACGTTACACATATTTACAGTGTATGAATTGCCTCTCATTTATCTTTTCATTATTTATCATTCTCATATTACTAGAATTTCTTTATTTTTTTACTATAAGGATGATTGTGACTTTCTGTAAAGGGCTTAATAGTAAATACTTAAGACACTATAGGCTCTGAGACCCTCAGCTCAGTCACTGCAGTGAGAAAGCAGCTATAAGCAGTGTAAGGAGTAGATGGTATTGCAGTAAAACTCTACAGTAGGTAGAGTAATAGGTAATGGGCTAGATTTGCACACTGGATGTAGTTTGCTGATCCTGTTCCAGATACTTAAAACAAAGACTTACACATATACTCTTCATTTAAGGACTGAGTTGTGTTCTTATACTAAGGCACTTAACTAATCAGTTGCTAAATGAGGAATTTTATAAAGAAATGGTCAAAGAGCAGTACAATTTGGCTTTGCTTTTACTTGCATAACTCCTACATGCATTTTCATAACATGTAACAATATAAAACTACAGTCCTGTATAATCAGCAAAAATTACAGTACTATATAAATAAGGTATACTGTGCAAAGACATTGAGACTATATGAATAAGATGTACACAACTGTACAAAAACAAAGATGGGTTGTAAGTTAGTCCAAGTGGTAGATTGTAAGTTTGAATAGTCATTAAATAGGTCATTAGACAAAGAATATCTGTTTTTGACATCATATTATCAAAATATTCCTGTGAAAAGGATTTGTTTTCCTTAACACTTGCTCTCCCGTAACCTTTAAAGTAAAATAGAGGGGCCATGGAGATAGATCAGTGGAATAAGTTTTTGCCTGGCAAGTACAAGGTCCTGAGATCGATCCCTGGTACCACCAAATAAATAGTTAAATTAAATTGAGCAGCCAGCAAAGAATCATCACATAAGCTAGGTTTAGCTCATGTTGGTTACTCACATGTCAGAAAGGGCAGGGATAGGGGCCAGGGAGATGGCTTGGGAATAAGCACTTCCCTGGCAAGTGCAAGGGCCTGAGTTTAATCCCCAGTTCTGCAAAAAGAAAAAAAAGAAAGAAAAAAAAAAAAAAAAAAAAAAAAAAAAAAAAAAAAAAAAAAAAAAAAAAAAAAAAAAAGGGCAGAGATGAAAATCACTGAGAAAATCTGGGAGATCTTATGATATAGCAGTGATATAGAAAGTGCTCATCAATAATCATGATTGCAAAACAGATGCAATCCAGATATGATCTTAACACATCAGTAAAGCTCTGTGCCTATATTTCATTACATGCTCTTTCCTGGCATTTTAGCAGCTTCTTGAATTCTTCAGTGTTACAGTATTATAGTTGACACTGCTGGAAGCTGTGTTTTGAATGTGTAGGTTTGACTCATTAATAAAGGATCTTCTGCAGGTCAGTGTGAAGGGCCAATTAAAGTAAAACTCTGTGAGAAGACATCACAGAACCATGGGCCTGCTTGACTCTGTAATAAAGCATGTAGTGAAGGAGTACTAGCCAGGAGTATAAGATAGAAGCCAAGAGTAACAGTGATAATTAGTTGTTCAATTGTTTCCCATGCTTTGGAAGTTTATGTATAACTCTTGAGAAAATACATGTGCACCCCTATGATATCAGACTTTTTTATATGAGACATTTATAAAAGATGATTCATAAATTTGAGTGGCAGGTCATAAATCTAAACACTGCACCTATGTCATTAAGTCCAATCTTTAAAAAGGTCCTTAAACAAGGAATATGTGTATTCTTTCCACTTTCCCTGTAGAATTTTGAGTACTAGATCCAGTTGAAAAATTGTATTTCCCAGCCTCTATTTTAGATAAAGGTAGCTAGTGAACTGTACACAGAAGTCAGAAGATGGGGCTTCCTGGAGTGCCATTTTTTCTACTTATGCCCTTTCTCCAAATTCCTGAAATATGGAACTATGGGTAACAATATAGCAACCACCTTGAACCATGAAACATCACTGAGGATGTTAATAATAGAAGAAACTAGGTCCTTAATGTCCCCAGAACTACTGTACCTTTTTTATTTTTTATTATTTATTTTTCTGTATTTGATTGTTCCAGGGTCTCACCATGCAGTTCTGACTGCTGCTTTCACCCCCCCAGCACTGAGATTACAGGCATGTGCCACTACACCTGAACTCTGTGGCCAGCTCAGCACACCTGTGGCAGGGCTGGTGCAGCATGTGGTGCCACGGATTGAACTGCGGTCTCTACCTTTGCCTAAGCTTGCCTAGGCAAGCACTTTAGACCACTGAGTTACCTTGCTGGCCCCTGGACTAAATATTTGAAATGAAGCAAAACCTGATTACTTGAAGCTCATGTAAATATTTGGGGGGAACATTTTCTTCTAGGAACTTGATCAAAATGCCACTGAAAAAGTCCAGGCAATGTTCACAGCCATTGATGAGCTCCTGTATGAGCAGAAGTTGAGTGTGCACACAAGGAGCCTCCATGACGAGTGCCAAGAGTGGACATCCAGCTTTCCTCACCTCAGGTACTGAAGCCCTATGTTGACATCTGCTTGTGGTTAGAACTAACATTTAAAAAGTGGATTTCTAAGGGGTCAGGGAGATGGCTCAGTGGGATAAGCACTTCCCAGGCAAGCACAAGGGCCTGAATTCAATCCCCGGTTACACACACACACACACACACACACACACACAAATTGCAACCATAAAGATCTCAAAATAGAAGCTCTTTTTTGAAATCCACTTTTTTTTTTTTTTTTTTTTTTTGGTGGAACTGGGGATTGAACTCACGGCCTTGTGCTTGCCGGGGAAGTACTTATTCCACTGAGCCATCTTTCTAGCCCCATGGTTGTGATGTTAGTAAACATAAATAAGGTCATACCGTATAAGCCTTGGCTGAGAAAAGATTCCAGGTGATGAAAGTTTCTTAACATATTTGCCCATACAAATATGTTATCATAACTGAGTAAAACTTTCTCTACCAGTAACTGAGTATGTAGGGGTATCAGGACTTCCCAAAGAGCCTTTCTTCCTATTTTTTTATTAAACAGGGTCTTTCTGTGCAGTTCAGGCTGGCCTTGAGCTCATTAGATAGTACAGGCTGGCCTTGAATTCTCACCAGTTGCCCAGCCTCAGCTTCCCAATTGCTGGGATGACAAGTGTGCACCACCACACCCAGCAAGAGCCCTTCTTTTGAACAAGATGGTCAGAAAATGTATTTGTTGACATTGCTGCCTACTAAATTCTTATGTACACTTGAAAGTACACATTGGGAGCATCTCTCAGAAACCACAATAGAACACATAATTAAAATCCATAAAGCTTCATGTTTTAAAAATATAATTCATAGTTGTTACCAATTTGGCTGGACTTTGTATATATTTATACCAGAAATTAAACTCACTACCTTAGGGCCGGCCAAATAGCTCAGCAGATTAAAGTGCCTACTTAGGCAGATGCAGGGACTGGGGGTTCTATCCCCTGGCCTGCTGTGCTGGCCCTGCCCCTGGGGCACACTGAGATGACAGTTGAGACTGGGCATGGTGGCACAAGCCTGTAATCCCAGCACTTGGGAGGCTGTAAACAGGGAGATCACTGAGAGTTCGATCTATGCAGTGAGACCTTAAATACCCTGTAGACCCCTCCCTAAATACAGGAAAAAAAAAAAAAAAAAAAAAAAAAAAAAAAAAAAAAAAAAAACTCAGTACCTTGCAGTTGGCAGGCAAGCACTTGTGCCAGAGTTATATCCTCAGCCCCTATTATAGATGACTTAATGCTGATTATTAGACAGAAGGGCAAATGTTTGCTTAGCTTCCTTGTATTTATTTTAACTTCCAGGCTACAGTTCTTCTTTTCCATCTCTATTCTCTTGAAAATACACCTATGGTAAAGCCTCACATTTTCTTTCACAAATAATTATTAATCAGTATCAGACTAAGTGTGTATTAGACTTCTATGCAAAACCACCAGACTTGTTCTAAAAATGCTTAGATTTTGTATATATCCCAAAGTGCTGAATTATCTGTTTTTTTCATTTTGAAGGATTCTAGGTAGGCAGATCATTACTCCAAGTGAAGGTTATGAATTATATCCTAGATCTCCTTCTGCTGTTTCAGTTTCACAAGAAGCAGTCTTATCTCAAGAAAGAGATTCTACTATGTAAGTATTCTGTTACATGTTTCAGTATCCTAGTATTTAAGTATTGTATTCTGACAATTGAACTAAGGAATTGAGATGCTTCTTTCTACTACTGGTAATGTACAGAAAATGCTGTAAGGTTGGTAGTGGTCTGTGTGTATATTGAGACTTCATTTTTTGTGCAAAAATCAATATATTCCCTGGAGACTAGGATGGTTTTGTTACTCATGATGATCTCTTCCTACCTGTCCATCCATCCATCCATCCATCCATCTATCCATCTCTATATCTACCTCTACTTATAAGTATAGCATTTCCCTTTTGGGATAAATGTATATTCAGAATGGCTTTTAAATTTGTAAGAGTCTTAAGAAATAAATTTAATTTTTTAATGTTAAAAATGATGCTGCAAAAATTTATGATTTTAATTACAACTTAATATCTGAACATAGTTAAACTTCAAAATAATTTTCTTTCTTTTTGATTTTTGAGATAAGATCTCACTATTTGACACAGACTAGTCTTGCACTCACTACATGTAGCCCAGGCTGGCCTCCTGCCTCAGCCTCCTGAGAGCTGGGATTATAGGTGTTTGCCACCATGACCAACTCAAAATAATTTTTTTTCATTTATGTATTTAGTACAGAGTCTCACCATGCAGGTCAGACTCATAGTGATCCTCTTGTTTTCAGCCTTCCGAGCGCTGGGATTATAGGTGTGTGCCACCAAGCCTGGACTCATTCCACTGGGTCAGCTTGCCTGCCATAAGGGCAGGAGCTGCTTGGCATGTGGGAATGGGATTGAACCCTAGTCCCTGCACTTGCCAAAGGAGGCACTTAGTCTGCTGAGCTATCTTGCCAGCCCTCAAAATATATATATATGTATATATATATATATATTTTTTGCCCCTCATGAGGAAAGACTTTACTCAAGGGACACCGACTCACATCCATAATTTTAACAGACACTTATATTGTACTTTTCATATAATTTAACTAATTTCTTTTTTTTTGTTGTTTTACATTGCATATTGTTTTCTTAGTGGTTATTTGTTGTACAAGGTGCAGACATGATATTCTATTTACAAACACTATTAGAGCAGATGCCTCTTAATTCATTGAATTAAGAGAATATAGCTGTATACCTGTCTTTTTTTTTTAAAGCTGAATTAAGTACAGTTTCAATATTTAATACTTTTTACATTGCTATCTTCCTAGTGGTTATCCATAGTACAAGAAGCTGACAGGATATCCTGCCCAAACACTATTAGTGCAAATTTTTCTTGTCATAGAATTATGCAAAAGTAGCTGCATATTTATCCTGTTACATATGTACAAATACAGAATGGTCCTTCTTTTATCCTCTTTTTTTTTGTTGAGTCCTGTCAAAGATGAGTATTCTATTGTCATTCAATTATTATAGGTGCTTAAATGAAACACTCCAACACAGTCCAGCATTCTACAATAGTGGGTTATCCGAAGAAGTTGTTGACTAGAGCCATTTACAGCTCAGCATATTATTATGGTTTTATTTTATATGCCTAGTTTTTATACTTTTCTACTGGATGGTTAAGACTGAGATAAAGCAAGACCTATATAACAAAAATGTAACTTTTGTACGTAAGAGGTCAGTCCCCTCAGGATTTAGCCTGTAAACCTGTACCTCACTTTGTAGATCCTTTGTCAGTGTCAGCCATGTGGATGAGTCACGGCCATTGCTTGACCAATTTGCTCTCTGTGTAAGCCTGTGAAAAGTTTTCTCTCCATGTGACTGTCCTTAGGTACACTATACATCATCGATAATAATTTTTAAATGACTAAATCATTTGATTTCCTCATTTGATTTCCTCAAGCTCTTTAAACAGTAGCAATTCCAGGTACTGTTATTTCTAAACCTTTGTTTATACTGAAATTTATTATATAACAATATTTTATTTCATTTTAAACATTATTCCTATACTTTTTTTTGCAAAGGCTGTAGGTTTACCAAGAGTTGTAGTAACAGAATTTAGGTGCCTTTTTGGGTTTTCACTAATCTCACCAGACTACAAAAGTAAAATGTTGCGTTAAGCCAGTCAGGGTTGGAACACTGCATCAAGTGATTTTTTTTTTTTTTTTTTCCGTACTGAGAATTGAACTAGGGACCTTGCACTTGCCAGGCAGGCTGCTCCACTGAGCTATATCTATATCCATGGTTTTGTCAACTGATACATATACATGTATAATTTTAGTACTAGGACTCAAACTTAGAACCTTGCACTTGTCAGGCAGGCACTTGTGCCACTAAGCTGTATTCCCAGCCCTATCAACTGATTTTTGTCCAGAGATTTGGATTGGTTTTTCTTAAACTGAATTTTTTTTTTTCTTTCCCTCTTTTTGAGACAGGGTCTCACTATGCAGTTGTAGCCCAGGCTGGTCTCAAACTCACAGCCATTCTCCTGCCTCAGCCTCCCAAGTGCTGGGATTGTAGGTGTGCACCACCATGCACAGCTTCTTAAACTGATTTAAACTCAGTCTCTTAGTTTTCTTCTTCAGTTACATCATTAGGCTTTTAAAATTTACTCATTTACATAAATTTAAACTTTTTACAAACTGTCACCTGTAGAAATGATTTATCCCTTAATTTTCACTGAACTATATTAAATCTCATTCCTGTCATTAGGATATATTTTCCTCATCTGTTAGTATAAGCTTCATTGTGTGCCTTATTTTATAATAATAAGTATAGTAGTCCCTTGCTATTTCGCAATTTGACCTTCCCAGATGCACCATTTTGTGGGTTTCAAAAAATATTAATCTAAATTATTAGTGTGTGTGTGTATGTGTGGTGTGTGTGTGTGTGTGTGTGTGTGTGTGTGTGTGTGTGCTCAGCTCGGCCCACACTGGGGGTAGGGCTGGTATGGCATGTGGTGCCAGGGATTGACCTGCAGTCCCTGCACTTGCCAAAGCTTGCCTAAGCAGGCTCTTTAGACTGCTGAGCTACCTTGCCATCTCCTAGATTTTAAGACAGTAAATACCAACTATGAACAAAACAGTTATTACATGAAAGGAGTAAATATGAATTATATTTAATTTTTATTGCTTTAGACTGCTGAGCTATCTTGCCAGCCCCTAATCTATAGATTTTTTGCTATATTGTGGAATTTTGTGGTATTGTGCAGTATTGCATATGTATTTATATGCATAGTATTTATGGCTTTAATGACTTGCCTAAAAATTTTTTTTTTTTTTGTCTTTTTTTGAGACAGGGTCTCACTATGCTGTTCAGGCTGGCCTCGAGCTCACTTTGTAGCTCAGGCTGGTCTCGAACTCACAACAATCCTCCTGCCTCAGCCTCCCGAGTGCTGGGATTACAGGCATGCGCCACCACGCCCGGCTTGCCTAAAAATTTTAAATGTTAATTCTAATATATTAAAAGAACATTAAATTGAAATAAAATACTCAGTTTACAGTATGCATTTCTTTAGTGGATGAATACTGTATCAGGTAAGCGCTTATTCTACTGAGCTATCTCCCCAGTCCAATACTGTACCATACAGTATGTTTTTAAAATTATATAGATTCACAAGTTTAGAAAATGGTTAAGAACATTGCAAGTGTTTTTACAAGTGTGAGAAAAGTTTATAAGGCCTTAAAATGGATGGATGGATGGATAGATAGATAGATAGATAGATAGATAGATAGATAGATAGATAGATAGATAAAAATAAATACAACATCTCTACTTTGCTGATTTTCTGTTATTGCGGGGTGTCTGGAATGTGTCCTCCACTTAAGTGAGGTTACCACTGTAGGTCCATTTAGAGATTTTACCCCTCAAGAAATAAAAGCTCAAGTCTGAGAAATTAGGTCTTCCTCTTTAGGACATCTGGCTAACCATTCTGCAGCAGACTACTGACACCTTTTATTTCCTTTCTCCTTCCTTCTGCTACTGCTGATGGGTCTTTCATTTTGGATCTACTTTTTCTACAGACTTGACTTATAATTCTCAATAGCTACTTATATAGATAAAATAAATACCTACTTGTGTATTACATATGTAAACGTATACTTAGACAAAAAAATTATTCTGCTATGTAGCATACCTCTACTTATTTAAAGCAATAAAAATTAAACATAATTCATATTTACTCCTTTCATGTAATAACTGTTTTGTTCATACTGTTAGGAACTCATAGCATCTCAGATACTTAAGCATTTAACCATAATTATTATTAGTGTTCTAATTGGTACCACTTGGCT
>PVKA01027496.1:0-30470 GCA_004027165.1 Ctenomys sociabilis
ATACATCGTGAGCCCATAATAGTAAGCTGAGCTGTAAATGGATATGGTCGACAATTTCTTTGAATAACTCCCTATGGTTGCAGAATGCTGGACTGTGTTGGATTGTGGTGTCGAGTTCAAGAACCTAAGGTAGTTGAATGTCAATGGAGTGCCCACTTTTGACAGGTGTAGACAAAGGAAGGGTTGTAGAAAGAAAAAAATCAGTATGTGTGTGTATAGACAGTACAGTTGGGATAGATAACGCTGTGCTTCTACATAATTCTAGGAGAGGCAAGATCTGCACTAATGGTGGTTGGACAGGATATTATGTCGGCTTTTAGTGCTATGGTCATCCACTAGGTAAATAATTATTAAATCTTTGATATAATTCAGCTATAAAAAAACCTGTAATTATAATTTCATGTATGCACCTTGTACAGTACCAAAACGTTATGAAAACAGTTTGCAATGTATTAATTCATCGACTCTGTATGGTTAAGGTGTCTTGAAACTGTCTGATTGACATTTGTATTTTAATAAAATAAAAATAAATGGAAAAAAAACACTAGGTATTGATCTATGAACAACAGTGATAAACTATATTAATATAATGGAGGAAAAAAATGTGTTTGTGTGGGTATGTATGGTCGGTAGAAGTGAGCAGTGGTTGTAACCAAACTAAATTTTTATCTTCCACAGGTGTAAATCAATATATGATTTCTCAAGTTGAAATATAAAGCTACACTAAGCAAATAGTGATGGCAATGTATTATCCAAATTTATTTAGGTAAATACCAAAGAAGTGACTATGAGTAGCTGCCCGTGAAGAACATTTCTCAGGACTGGAGAAGGATAAACCAGAAAATTATTGCTTTTGTGCAGATACTAATTCCGTATCGGCAATTAGGAAGCCATAGAAAACTATCTAGTTTACCTAGCACCTTGGAAATAAGAATGCTTCCTTTTTATCCCATACTTGGTGTGGGAGGGAAATAGAATTGTTTCTGCCAACCCTAACCTTTTTTGAGAGCCAAAAGCTTACATGTGAGCATATTTTCTTGGATCTTTATTCTCATCCCCTCTGGATGCTTTGTATGACACGGGCCATCTGTGATACGATGGGTCTATGTCACGGTGGGTCTATGTCACGGTGGGTCTATGTCATGGTGGGTCTATGTCATGGTGGGTCTATGTCTATGTTAGCTGATGCACAACTAACATCATGTCTTCTATTACACATCACTGTGATTTATTTACTAACTTTTGCATAGACATCATCTTGTTTTACAGTCATTGGAACTCTGTGGAGAGGCCAGGGCAGGAAATACTGCACACAGGAAACTAGAATTCAAAGAGACTGGTGAATCCTTTATGATCACTCAGCCTGGATTCCGAACCACTTTCTGGTGTCATGAACAAAAGTGAATCTATCTAAGGCAAGGGGAAATGTGGTATGCTTTTGGAATAAGTCATTTACTCACCTGTGGTACACTATGGGTTTAGGATTCCTAGTTTAGATACTGAGTCACTACGCCTTTTATCTTCTATGTCTTTTGCCACATTAGTTCCTGTCCTTTTGTGAATTCTTCATATCCTCACTATTTGGGACTTATCCTTGGTCTTTGAGGATCTTATCCTGATGCTCCCATATTTAATTCTCAACTTCAGAACTGAAGCATTTGAAGCACTGAACCTGACTAGGTGATTCATACTCATGGTGTTGCAAGGCCATGCGGCATGGTCTGTGCACAGCCTTGGAATTAGAATTGGACCTGAGGGGCCTCACCTTTTAAAAATTCAGACCCAGACAAGCACACTGCCTCCCCTCAGTTCATCTCCAAATTACTTTCCACAAGCATAGAGGCTTTGCCCTATAGATAGAACATCTAGTGATGGTCTTCTCATAGATTTTAATCTTCCGATTTATTTTTAAAGCACAGTTGGTTTGAGGCAAAAGAAATGGCAAAGTTGTAAGACAAGAAAATGTCAGGGACAGATAGAAAGACCTACGCTTGAAATGTTTGGGTAGTGTCCACTGTTAGGGCCTTCTAAGGGACAAGGCAGTTAGGGGATCTGGGTTTGAGACTCTGACACTTTTTCCACCTTCCAGATCCTTGGAGAGCTCTTGGTTCTGCTCTGTGTTAGAGGTAGACAGAATCACAGCATCTAGTGTTATGGCCACAGGCATAATTCCAACATCTGAGAACTGTTTCTTCCCAGATATTTAATTTTTCCTTCTAGCCATTTCACCACTGGGACCCTAAACACACTTCATAACTCTATCTACTACATCATCTTAGCCTCTTTTGCACGTCTTTTAATAACCATTGGAAAATAATGCTGTCTTTGATTCTGAAGCAAATCCCTAACACTTCTTCCCTTGTTTCTAATTAGCAATATTTCTCTGATAATTAAGACGAGAGAGATTTTCCATTCTGTGGCATTTTTAAATTAAAGAGAAAGAAATATACAATAACATGAAGTAGGCCTAAGAATGACTCTGCTGGCTGACGACTATATTTTAAATAATTTCAGAACATTTATCACACACTACATGTACATACTCATACTTATGTACACATGGCTGCCTGTGTGCTTCTGTACATGCTCATGCACTATTACACATGAACACATGTGTGTCCACAATGCACAAGTACATGATCACACACACACTCACACACACAAAGAAATATCTATCCATTTATGAGAATGGAGAGATTCAAAATGAGCTAATGCAAATACTATCATTTTACAGGCAGAACAAATGCATCATCTGAAACCTTAGGCATCCCAAATGGACAAATCAGCTTACTGAGTGCTAATGAAAGCTGGGCAGAGAGAGGCCACCTCCCTTCTCTCAATAGATGGCTGGAGTTGGGCACATTTCATTATGTTGGAATGACCAGAGACTTGGCATTTTCAAGACTCTTCAAAGGCCTGCTGCATATGTTCACTCAGCATTAGCTTTTGCTCTTTCTTACTGGGGAGGAGAGACAGAGGAATGCATTGCCAGATGAAACCCAATGCTACAGGCTGAGCCAAGAGTCAGTGGCACCATAGTTCCCATTCTAGAGATAGTTCTCCAATTTCTAAACACTGGATGGATACATGTCCACAAATATTTGCTCATGTGGACTCAAAGGAATTAACAAAAAGGTCTTCTATACAACAACAAAAAAAATCATCTCTGCATTTGTGATGTCTTAAAACCAAAGTTTTGAGGCTCTTGCTCATTAGAGTTCAGAGAATAGTTCTTGCTTATAATTTTATGTGTATGTGTATTTTTCAGGGAACTGACAGCGGAGAGTTTTATTTGTTAGAAACTGTAATTATTTCAGGCAAATTGGTAATGATTTCTCCTTAGCTTATTATTCTGTTGCTCCTTAAGCAGAACTGTGTTTGCCAAGAGCTTTATTTCCTGGTGAAGGCTATGAGTATGGCCAGGGGGCTACTGGCCCTGTTAAGTCAGCCCCTCTGACTCCATAGTTCTCCCGGCCCATCCTGAATATGTTCACCATCTGTCAGGGGCAGGGGCTGAGGGGCTGAGGGCTGAAAATTTTTGTGTTTATATCAGTCATTTCTTTCACTGTGAAATCTAACATCTTTCCATTTGCATGCCTGTTTGATCATAAAACCACTAAAGTTAGAGTCAGCTGACCCTTTGAGGCCATCTTCTCCAACTCTCCCAATTTATAGATGAAGAATACAGCATAAGGCACAGAGTGGCTGGTTGTGCCAAGGTCATCTAGCAGCTAAGAAGACCTCAGGAATCCCATGCCCCTCTGCCCTGTACACATTGATTTCATTCTTTTTAGTTAATCAAGTTATTATTGAGCCCCTGGTATGGATTAAGTGTAATGCCAGGTGCTGCAAATTCAAGGTGGATGCAGAGGAGAGGGAACAGTAAATGTCAAATGAGACAGCATGCAGAGAATTTCATGCAGTGCCTGTCTCTGAAGGGGTATCCCACAGACATCCACTTTCTCTTTGCTCACTGTTTCCCTATGGATCCTTACAGGTGGGGAAAATCTTAAATATTTGAATTAGTCAGTTGTTTGCTGCTGTCAGGAGGGGCACTGGTAGATCCTGCTGTAGAAGAACATTTTCTAATTCTGTAACAAGACTTCTAAGCCAGGTCCACCTCTGAAAGATCTCCCCTGAATTCTTTTTTTAAAAGATTTATTTATTTTGTACATGATCTCACTATGCAGCTCGGACTCATAGTGATCCTCCTGTCTCAGCCTCCCCAGTGCTGGGATTACAGGTGTGTACTACCACACCCGGTTTTAGTGGCCAGAACAGTGCAGGACTGGCAAGGCATGCAGTACTGGGGATCCAACCCATGTCCTTGTGCTTGCTAGGCAAGTGATTAGACCACCAAATTAACCCTGGCCCATCCCCTGAATTCTTGGAAGGCACTGGATCTTGAGATGCTGTCCTCTGTTCCAGATGGATGAAGCCGTGGCTCATCCACCCACACTGCCAGATTCATAAGAACATTAGTGCTGACTCATCCACAACTGAAGAACAGAAAAAATCATCTCTTCAGGTTTGGGTTGGAGATGGAGACACTTACTAAAATGCAAAAATTAGCTCTTCAAGAGAAGCATCCTTGAAATGTACTCTGAGCTGACCATCTGGGGAAAATATCATCAAGGCTATTTTGTGTTAAGTCCAAGCCACTGTATCCACTTTCTGAATTTACAACTCAGGACCTTTAAATCCAGAGATTTAAAACTTTCCTTTGTGCTTCACATAACCAAAATAGAGGCACAAATAAAAACACATTTCATCTCTGATTTTAGCCTTGAACTCAACTGGAACATCCCTTCCAGTCCAGATCTGTGTGGCCCTCAGGCTATTACAACCATCATATCACAAGCTTTAAATGAGTCTATTAAGCATTGATTGGAAATTTCTCCAGACCCCATTCAAATAAAGGTCAGTACATTCAGACACCCTGTCACAGCCCTGAGCACTTAGAATAGAATAATGGTAGAGAAATATTTGAAAATATATGCATATAACTGGGGGTTATCCAGCACTGAAGTTATGTTTCTAGGAGATTTTGCAGGTATAGTTCCAAATAAGAGGACCAGCACCCTTGCTGGCAACATGATGTAATGCTGGACCATTCTAACAGCAGGCTTCCAGGTTGCTGTGCCATCCTGCATCTGCAGCTTCACTTCCCTGCCTTTTGGTTCTTTCTCTTTTCCTTAGAAGAGAGTCTGCCCTCCCCAGCTCCAAGCTGAACACACCCAGGTCATGGACAGGAACCCTCATCATGTATAGCATGAAAAATGTAATGATTATGGACAGTGAGCTATCCTCAAGCAGAAGAGTAGTCTACCACCTAGTGCATGAAAAGCTTGAGCTTGGCATACATCTTTTCTCCTTCTTAAATGAACCTTGTCCCTAAACACATTCTGAAGAAAAACTTTCTAAGATCTGTGAATATAAGGCCTCTACTGGCAAGATCCAAGCATGGCCTGTGCTCACCCCACGCAGGACCCATTTTCTGTAAAGCCTGCTCAGTCAGTATGAGTGTTTCTGGGACACTCACCCTCCCTGAACCCTAGCCCATCAGCCACTATAGCTCTCCCTCTCTTGCTCCTTCTCTGTCTCAGTCATGCTCTTCTCTTGTTTATCCAAATGTAACAAACTCCTCCACTGCCCTGATTATAGTACATAGTGGGCCACCCACACTCCTTAGCATCCTTCCCTTCCTGTCGACCCACCAATGGCCCCCAATGATACTTGACTCTTATGCCCTTGTTAACCTCCTCACCTTTAATGTAGTTAACATGTATAACTTGCTTCTAACCAACAACATAGAGCAAAAGCACGATGTCCTTTCCAGGATGAGGTTACACAAGAAAGTGACATCTCATCGTCAGACCTCCTACCCTGCTGGTTATGATGAAGCCACTTTCAGAAAAGTTGTGTGACAAATGACAAAGGCCAACCACTCTCCAGGAATCTCCATGAATTAGGAGCAGCTTCCCACAGACAGGGAGTAAGAAACCAAGCCCCTTAGTGCTGTAGGCTAGAAGAAAGGAATCCTGCTAATAATCACTAGAGAGTTGAAGCAGACCTTTCCCAAGGTCTATATTTGAGAAGATATTTCAGCCCTGTTCCCCACAATGACTGCAATTTCAAATGAGACCCTGAGACAGAGAACCCAACTAAGTCATGCCCAAGGGGACTGATACACTAAATGCATGTGTTTTTAAGCCACCAAATTTGAGGCAATATTACTCACACCAATAGTGTCTTAGTCACTCTTTCATCATTTGGAAAAAAATACCTGATAGCCACAATTAAAGAAAGAAAGGTTTACTTTAGCTCATGGCTACAGTTTATTGTTGGCTGGATCCAAGGTAGGATGGCATGGCAGAGGGCATGGGGGAGGAAATGCTGCTCACTTGATGGTGGCCATGAAGCAGAGAGCTAAGGGAGCAACCTTGTTCTAGGTCATATCCCAAGCAATCCACCCCACCTGACCCACCTGATCAAGCCCCCCTTAACAAGTCAGCTTATCACCCTCATAATCCAGTCTGATTCCAAGCACATGAGGCTTTGAGGGTCATTTTAGATCTAAACCATAAAAAATGGATAATTACTAGACTTCCCAGTTAGAATTACCCAACACTGTGACTCTTCAGTGCTTCCAACAAAGACTTTGCGTTTCAACAGTGTGCTTTGAGGACAGCAGAGAGCAGAAGCCCTGCCCTTTCTTTGCAGCTGAAGTCCTCAGTTCCAGTACCTTGGACAGCTCACCTTCCAGATTTGATTTAAACTCTGGTAGCACTGAGAAACTCCAAATTTGAATCATGTGTGGGACAATGGATACACTTGAAGACCATAATGTTAGGCAAAATGAATCAGATTCACAAGTTTAAATATAATATAGTTTCCTTTTAAAAACAATAAAAAATAGCAAGAAACAGATCATTACAAATGACAGAATTTCACTGAACAAAGGACTGGTCAGATGGCTCATTGGACTAAAGTGCCCGCTTAGGCAGAGTGCACTGGCTGGGGTTCGATCCCCAACGCACCATGCCAACTCTTGGGAGACTGAAAACAGAAAAATTACTGTGAATCCAATATACATAGTGAGATCCTGTAGACCCTGTCCTAAAATACAAAGGAAAAAAAAAGGAAGTTCCATGGCTATATACATTCCCCATTTGTTTTATATACTTACTATATTTTGTATTTATGTAACTCTTAATCTGTGCTATTCATTACTTTATGATTTAATATATTTCATTGAGTGTATTCTCATAATAATTCATTTAAGTGAGGGTCTATAATCTATTTCATAAATATGAAGAAACTCAAGTTCAGTGAACTCAGGAACCATCCAAGAACGAATGCAGATTGGATAAACTTTAGCCAGCTCCATCTAACTCGAAGTCATATTCTGAACTATGAAGTGCTGCTGTAATCTTGTTAGCAAACCCTTTCTTACATCAAATCAAACTGTTCCTCCTCCTAATATCAACTCATGGATCCCTAGGGAGTTTTACAAGATAAAAATTGAATTTCCCTTCCACAGGAAAGATCTTGAAATGTTTAAAGATAGTTATCATGAACCCCCTTTTGTTCCTATGAGTTTTTTAAAAAAACCATATTCTTTAGAATCCACTATGGAGAGGGATGATGAGGTGAAGCCCAGGGGCATTTCAGGGCACCAAAACCACTCTGTATGACACTATAATGGTAGATACACATCATTATACATTTTCTCAGTCCTGTAAAATGTACATCATGAGGAGAAATCCCAAATGTAAGCCTGGGCTCTGCATGATAATGAGGTGTCAGTGTAGGTTCACCAGTTGTAACAGATGTACTGCTCTCATGGTGAGTGTTGCTATGCATGAGTGAGGACAGGGGATATGGAGGATAGCTGCACCCTTCCACTCATTTTTTCCCTGTCACACTCTCTTTATACAAACAAACAAATACCCTTCTTTAGGCTGTGGGGAAAAATGACTAATGGCTGTGTTGTTTTATTTGGAACAATAAAAATGAAATTAGATAAAGGGATGACTGTACAACTTTGCAAATATACTGTTAGTGAGTTATACACTTTAATATGGTTAAATTTATGTTATATTAACATCATCTCAATACATTTAATCCCCCTGATGTATTCTGAATATTTTTAAACACAGAAAATGATACACTAATTGAAACAGAAACATTGATGAGTAAATGGAAGAGCCAAGTTTTTATTGCACAGAGCCTTGCCCTCCTTTCTACTGAGAAGTAACCACTTCTTTGGATTGTGTAATTATTTAATTCCTTTGAATTAGGTTTTATCTATTTCGTTTCATGCCTATGTTACACTGAATAATAAACAGCATTATTGCACATGGATTTAGATGTAAATATATTATTTTGCACTATAGCTACACAATTTTATTTTTTCGTTGAAATTGTGAATGTTAGACTCATGAATGTACACATTTTCTTCAGCCATTCTCCTGATAGACATTCAGGCTGTTTCTGTTCATAATAATAACAATGAACTCTGTAAGGAGCACTCATTGAATTCTGGCTCTTCCTGCACACAGGAGTAAGAACCTTGAACTCCACTAGCTGTGGCCCAGGTACTCTCATTATAAGGTTTTTAGATGGCTCATGATTATTTGCATTTCTTGGAGAAAATCTGGTTGTCAGGCACAGTTCTCCAGGAAAATGACAGATTGCTTCATATTCCCTAGACAGAATATATACCTTAATCAGTGCTAGAAGATTGGAGGAAACATCTCAACAGCCATGTACACTGTAATAGCTATGGATACTTTAATCAAACCCTAAATATTTTTTCACTTGAATTACCCTTAATCCAGATACCCCAATCTGTACCTGCATAACTAATTCTTTTTAAGCCTAAGTGCAGATCCTTAATTCTATCAATATTAAATTTCACCTTGTTAGTTTGAGCCATTCCTACAGTTTGTGGGGGCATGTTGAGTCCTGACTCTGATAATCTATTCATAAATGTGATAATCATGCTTTCTGCATCTTTATCTAAATCCATGATACAATGGATGAAGCTCTTCAACACATTATAAAATGTCCTCACAACACTGATTTAATTCATTGCTTAGCTATTTCTAGTCAATTAACCATGTTAGCTAACACTCTGAAAACAACCTTCAATTTTCTGTCCAATTACAAGAACATCCAGACAAGTGTTGTCAAGGGTCTTACCCTATCTACAGTGCTTGGCTGATTTATATATCTGGCAATCTAGTCAAGGGAAATGGGATTTTACTTTTTGTCTTACATTCATTAAAATCATGTGATCTTTTGCTGCTTACCATTTCTTTTCCAAGATCCCATAATCAAGTGGAATATTAACTCATTCTAGAATTTCTAGATGAGCAATCAAACACACTATGCTGTAAAATCTAGAATCCACTTTCCATTAAAATCCAGATTTTTCTTATGTCAGCCTTTTTGATCTCTTTCCCTTCATCATTTCTAAATTGTAGTTCTATGTACATTTATAAGTGTTAGAAAAATCTTGGTATGAAACTTGTCAGATTTGGAAACTTTTAAGTCTCCAGGTGATCATTTATATTTTGTTTATACATCTTGAGTCTCAACATTTTTTGACAATATTGATCCCATTCTCTTCTGTGGAAAGATCTTGCCTATTGGTTAAAAAAAAAAAGTGGTTCTCCATTCTCATTTCATCTTTAGCTTCCACCAGTCTCCCTGATTAGTGAACCTATCCTTTTCTTGTTCTTCTAATTCTCAACATAGCTATAAAAAGCATTTTTGTTGTCCTGGTACATTTCTGAAGTCTCTACTCACTCTGAGCATTAGCCTTCCTGGCACTCTTCTTACAGGGTAATGACATTCTTTGTATTTGTCCTTGGCCAGGTATTCCTTCCAGATTTTGTACATGGAAACTAGTTCTCTAAAGCAGTTTCCAGGTGGATTCAATGTTATTTGAGGATACCACATCTTTCTTTCATCTCTCCTCAGTAAAAATGCTGCCCTTAGTTTATTTCTAAAAGGGTTGGAAGGGACAGAGCAGATAAATACCTAAGAATTAGCATGCTCATTGCCTTTGTCAGATTTGAAGAAAACCTCTGTTGATGGATAGATTTTCACTTTTGTTTGAGCTCTTTGGCCCCATGAATGGTAGGTCTTTCTAGATCAGTAGAGGCATTCATTGGATCTTATAGTCATCAGCTCAAGCCTGAGTTAGCACCTGATTTTTTTCAGAGGAGAAAGAGAGAAGCCAGGAAATAGACATGTTCAGACATGAAAGGCTCAATAAAATCTAGTCCTAAAATTATTAGGAATATAGTTTGGGAAAGAAGTTAGTTAGGGTCTATCTATTATTTATTTCTTCCCATGTTAGAACTGGGACTTTTGAAAATAACAGCTTGGTACACATCCTACTGCTGTCTGGAGTCCTTATTTGGGAGACACCTGAGACCATGGCCTGGTCTCTGCTTTTCAGTGGCTGTGACCCATTGGCAAGCATATTAGAGTAGAGTAGTTAATCAGAGGACCACTCCCAGCATTTCACTAGCTCTTTCCCACTCCTGAGGCACACTTCAGGCTTGAAATATTAGGAAAATCATGACTTCCTGCCATCATCAGTGAAGAGACAATAGGAAAGCTAATGGCAAAACACACTATACATATTCATGACAAAAGACTATTTGATGTATCTAATGGTGCTCATATTTAGCAAGGGCTCACAGTACGCTGCCAGTGCCTTTCTTATAGGCTAGATAGTTATATTTATTTTCTCACTTTAATGTGCCTGCTCCATTTTCCTCCAATACTGAGGAATCTGATTGAAATTTTATATATTCAGCAGCCCTCGCATTCTCTACCCAGGTCTGTTGCCTTCCTCATTATTAAGAAACACCTGATTCAAACGCATTTATACTCCAAGTCCTCACATGCCAATGATCCCTAAGTGCTAAACAGATTTGTCCTGGACTTGGAGTCTGAGCCTGTGGAGCGAGGCTCAGATAATTTAAGTGCCTCTTGTAGCAGAAGGCAACTGGAATTCAATAGAGATAAATGTAAAATATTGAACTAAGGAGCTGAACCATCAGCAGGGCAAGAGTCTAAATGGAAAGGTTATGGCTGAATGACTAAGCGAGGAGAACACACAACACACCCAAGGAATTCTTGGCAATAATAGAAATCCCGGGTGGACTCTGCAGAAGGGGAGAGATCGGATGCTGCAGAATAGCCTAGCCAGAGAAGAGCTGTTTGGACTCAGAAGAGGCTGCTGCTGGGAAATCTCCCTCTTGACATGTACAGGCTGAGAAGGGACAGAGGGACGTGGCTGGCTATGCTGAGCTACCAGCTTTTAGCTCTTGTCATGAGGAGTCAATTTTGCTTTTTCTCTTCCAGGCCCTGAACAGAAGTAAAACATCTGATGATAACCTGAGGCATTGGCTGTGCCTATGAGGAAGGAAACAAAAGCAAAAACAAAACAGAACAGCCACTCCTGTGGGTTAGTTCAACCAAATGACTGGTCAAGCTCCATGATGAGGTCAATCAGATGAGGTGTTTGACCAAATGGATGAGCCAAGGAAGCAGTGGGATTGATCCCATCACTGCAGAGTCAGCCCAATGAAGATTAGAACAGAAAAGGCTGTCCAGGATGTCTGTGCCCTTGCCCTGCAGAGAGGCAGCATGTAGGCTCAAATCCCACATGGTTCTTCCTTTTCCTTTCTTTAAAGTATATTTTTCTTTCGGTTTTTTTTTTTTTTTTTTTTTTTTTTTTTTTTTTTTTTTTTTTTTTTTTTTTTTTTTTTTTTTTTTGTATTTTTTTAGGGAAGGGTGTACAGGGTGTTTAGGGTCTCACTAGAGACTCTAACACTAGATCTGACTCGTAGTGATCCTCCTGTTTACAGCCTCCCAAGAGCTAGGATTACAGGCACACACACTGTGCCCAGTCTTGACTGCCATCTCAGTGCACCCTGGGAGGCAGGGCCCACAAGGAAGGCCTGGGGATCAAATCCCGGGCCCCTGAGCCTATTTGCAAGTGCTTTAATCCTCTGAGCTATTTGGCCGGCCCTATATTTTTCAAAATGAAAGAGACTTGCATTCTCTTAAACTAAGTACACCAGGAAAGAAGACTCTGGTGTGTGCACATGCACACACAGACACACACACATGCACCACAAAACCAGTAAAATACAGGCTGTGTGATTAAACAAATTTTTGAAGCAGTCCAAAAATTTTCTTGGAACATGACAACCACTTGCATTGCTTTCTGGACAAGAGCCCCTTAAAATCAAATTCATTAGTACATGTTTGTAGTACGGAAGTGGTAGATGTGGACAGCCCAGCTCAATTCTTTGTTCCCCTTCCCTGCTCCCCTTCATTTCTGTCAGCCTCAGGTTCATTTGTTTATTTTGTAAGTTCTATAAGTTAATTATCATGCATACAGATTAACAGCCAAGCAGATCCAAAAACCACAAAACACACGAGAGAAAGAACAGTAATGATTCTGAATTGCAACAACTTTTCTCTTTCTTTTTTCCCATTGACTGCATTTTATTTGTCTATTGAGTATCTCATACAAGGGAAACAATGCAGTATTTACACTCGCGTGTCCGACTTACTTCACTTAATACGTTGATCTCAAGCTGCATCCATTTTGCCGAGACTTGAGTTTTATCCTTGTTTATGGAAGAGTAGAGCTCCATTTTGTAAAAGTACTACCTATCTTTTTTTATTTTAATGTTTTATTTTTTAAAGAATACAAAACAGTGAAAAAAATTGGAAACGATATAAAATTTCATTGAATAAAATAGTAAGAATTCAACAATAGCAGTTGTATTGCAAGATGTTGTCTTCAAATTAGTTGTTCAGGTTATTGGATATAAACCTGCAAAACTGCTTTTAAAAAACCAAAACAACACCCCAAAAGTTATAAAAATTAAAAAGAAAAATGAAAATAAAATATTTTAAACATTAACTGCTTCTCAAAAGACCAATAGAAACTGGTACTAAAATTACCTGAACTATCCTGCATATATACATTAATACATGCTTTCCCCTTTTTTCTTTTTGTTTTTCTTTCTTCATCTGAAAGGTGCAATAGATATTGTGAAAGAGAAAGAATTTGTGCAACAGGAAAGCAAACCTGTGATGAGGAATATGACTCTTCTTTACCGAATGGTAAAGACTTTTCATCTGTGAACAGGCTGCTCCCCAGATATATCTATCGTAACTTGTGCTGCTGGAAATACGGAAATGCAAACCTTATTGTCCTGGGGCATCTTTAACTCTCTTGGAAAGATATGTAGAAAGGTAAAAGCTGGGTCAAACAGAATGTCTATTTTGGGGGCTTTTTGGAGGAATCTGCATCTTGTTTTTCAAAGAGGTTGTACCAGTTCACTCCCCTACCAGCAATGAAAAAGGATTCCTTTTCCCCTCAACCTCACGAGTATTTATTACTGTTTGATTTCTTGAAGATAGTTATTATTTCTGGAATGGGATGAAATTTCAGCATTGTTTTTATTCTATCTCCAGAATAATCAGTAATGGTGAACATCTTCTAATGTATTTACTGGCAGTTTGTAGGCCATCATCTATCTGAGAAATGTCTGTTCATTGAAGATGAACACCTTTAGATTGGGTCCTTAGATTTGGGGGTATATAATTTTATTGAATTATTTAGGTATCTGGATATTAGTTTTTGTCTGAAGAATAGCTGGCAACTCATTTTTTTTCTTTTCTTTTTTCCCTCTTTCTTCATATGTATTTAGTGCAAGAGCTACAAGGTCTCACTACACAGAGTGGATTCAGTGATCCTTCCTGTTTTTAAGCCTCCCAAGCACTAGGATTACAGGTACATACCACCATGCCCCATCTCAGTCCCTATCTCAGCACACCCCAGGGGTGGGGCAAGCAGGGCATGCCAGGGATCGAACCCCTGCCCCTGCATATTCCTAAACAGGTGCTTTAATCCATTGAGCTATCTGGCTGGTCCTTTCTGTTCTTTGTTCTGTAGTTTGTCTCTTCCCTCTGTTGGCGGTTTCTTTGCTGTGTAGATGCTTTTCATTGGAGACAATCCCTTTCCCTGTGATTTTGGACATGTGGTTTTCTTCTGGGAACTACAACTTTGGAGCAAGTCAAGGCATGCCCCTGCTCATGCTGCAGAAAAGGCAGTCAGACCCCAGATCTGTGCTGAATGCAGGCACCAGCAGCAGGACATACGATGAGTGCCAGGGTGCCAAGAGGACTTCCAAATCCAGAGCAATTCAGGCTGGGCCTGACCTCTGGCTGTGGGGGTGGGGGTGGGGCTTCATCCTTTGGCCTGAGTCCCTCTGGGGGTCTCTTGCCAGGCACCCTGACTGCAGCATTCTGAACACAACTATGTTCCATGACCCTTCATCACCCTGCCACTGTGGACCATAACACCAGGAGCCATAAACAGAAGCCATCCTGAGGCTGCTCTGAGTCCTTGGTTCAAACAGCCCCTCCTTGGAGTGGCAGTGACCATGTACTCTCTTCAGAGGTATGAACAGTCCCTGGGCTGGAGTCACTTACCAGCTTTTGCAGCTCACAGCATTTATTTGACTGGTCCACTGCTGCATTTTTTCCTGAAAGCCCTGGAGTCTCCTATTTCCACTTTTAGATGCAATTCTTTTACACTTAGTAAACCAGCAATTTCCCCATGGAAATTTGAACTTTGCCTTTAGACCCTTGCCTTACAGTTGGTCTGTTTCATGCTCCTTTCTGGCCTCTTGAAAGGTATTTTAAAAAATCACACTGGTTACTAATGCTGAAGACAAAACAAGCGACAAGTACAATTTCTCCCTTAGGTGGCCCCTCCACAGCACAATCTGAGCCCCTGGTGCCTCACAGAGAGCATCCCTCACTTAAAAGAGGGCAGTTTTATGAAGCACTATACAGTGTTGACATGTATACTGAGCTCTTTTTCCCAGGTTCTAAATTCATTGCTGGGGTTTGGTAGGGAGTGACATGGAGGTTTCTGTTGGGGTGACACTTTGCTATTTGAGTGCAAGAGGAAGAAATGCCATGAGCCCTCATATTGCTCATGAGAACTCTCTACTATCTATTATTTTCCAATCAACTATGAACAAGAGTCCCTTTCTGACACTTTGGCTGGCTGAGGAAGGCATTCTCTTGTGTCCCCATGTTTTAGCAAAGTGCTTTCTCTAAGGCATATGTCACAAAGCCCTCTGAAAGAACTGGGCTGGTTTGCTTTCTGCTGTCACCCAAGAACAGTGTGCACTGAATCCTCTTTCTTTAGACAGAATCACAGTCCACCTAATTAGAACACCAGTTGTTGGGTTAGACAAAGATTAGCAAAAGCATAGTTATCACCATTAAAATTGTTCTCAAGGAGACCTGCAAATACCAAGAAGCCAAACAGCACAATTCTAGCTCTGGCTCCACAGCCCTGCCTTCTTCACAACACCCAGCAGCCTAGGAAATCTGAGACGAACCTGCAGAGGACTTGTCCTCCCTCCTGCCACCTGCCCTGACTGCCTGCCCGTGGCTTCCTCACCATGGCAGCCAGGTGGGCAGTGAGGTAGTGGACACCTGGGTTTGGATCAGGGACTAGAGTCTCCCTCCTTCTTAGCGTTCAGCTGAGATGCTATCTTGGGGCCTTCTGCGATTCATTGGGTGGGAGCAAACCCTCTTGTCAAGAGCTTTAGAAAGTCTTGCAAGTAGTGGTTCTTTATTAATCCACTTAATCAGTAAACTACATAATTAATATATTAAATGGCACCTAGAGATATAGACTATTTAAAAAGAGGTTTGCATTGGCTGCATAGTTGATGCTGATTTTAGATTTTTTTAGATGACACCTAGAATTTCTGCAAGACTTAATAGTGTCATTTGAAGGAGGGACTTAGGGAATATACCTAGACTAACTATTTATTTGAGGGGGGCTTTTTGAAGAAGAGTCAGAGTGGACTGTGGGCCCCTCATGAGCACTCTGGGCAGTGATTTCTGAGCCTGCTAGCATTTTTACCATTCTGAATCAGACCCTGAGGCGCCAGAAGTCTTTGGAAAGATGACTTTTTCTCCCGCTGCCCACACCTTGTTCTCCCCTAACTTCTTGGCCTTCCTATGTTGAGCTTCCTCCCTTCAGTTTTCCATCTGTATCTTGCCCTTCTTTTAGCACCAGCTGTGTTTCCAAATCCATCCTCTCTTGATCTCAATGTTGTGAGGACTGGCTACAAGACAGGCAAGCCCAAGGATCGCTGTAATGCCAGAATTATGATGTAACACCCAAGGCTCAAAAGCTAAGCCCACTTTTCTAGCTTGAGAGCAATTGTTTTAGATAGCTCTGTCTGTAAGGAATTCTGGAACTGAATCATATAAGTTTTGCTTTTTTTCTTTTCTTTTTTTACAGATGAGAGGAGGCAGGTGGTGCAGCGACGCTGGCCACTTTGTTCCTGAAAGGGCAACTGTCTCAGCAGCAAAAAGTTGCTGGCTCTTTCTGAAGCTCTTGCCTTTTCAGTCCTGCCCTCCCTGCTCCCTCACTCCAGCCTTACTGGAGATGGCATTGCCAGGGAAATGGCAAATCTGCAGGGGAGGTCAGGCAAACCCATGGAGGATGAAGACAACAGGATGAACCTTATAAATATGCAGTATTGGATTTGAAAGGACTGGAGCTTGAAAACCATAGCTCAAGGCAAAGGCACTAAGTCATAATGCCACTCACCGGGACAACTCTGCTACCTGCACAAGTCCATTTTTAGTGATAGCTGGACCTGAGAAATGTCCCTCCAGGGCCTACCCAGTGAGGGTGCAGTAGACGAAGAACTGTTACACACTATTGGGACACTACTTCTGGGTTATGATTTGAAAACACCTATTAAAAACCTTACAAACACATATCCACTTTGACCCAGGTTTTCCTTCTGACTTTGTCCTCAAAATTGAGTGAAGGATGCACACAGGGTTTCATGATGCCTGTCAAGGTACTGCTGGAGATGGGGAAAATGAAAAATTTTCCAGGACTTTAATAATATGAGTCTGGCTAGTTCTCATGCAATGGGAAAATCTGAACTATTTTGTTGATCTGCTCAAAGATGTTATTAAATGAAGGATGTGCATGTAATTTAGACTCATACCTTGCCCTCAAGAGCTTACACTTTCCTAACAGGTGGACAGCAGCAGAATCTTGAAAAGGCTTTTGTTCTAATAAGGAAAGAAAAGACAATTAAATCCTGGATTATTATTTTGT
The DNA here is from genome assembly GCA_004027165.1 of Ctenomys sociabilis. NCBI lineage: Eukaryota > Metazoa > Chordata > Mammalia > Rodentia > Ctenomyidae > Ctenomys > Ctenomys sociabilis. The sequence continues at coordinate 17,219 of PVKA01027496.1, forward strand.
TTTGTTTCCACAGAAATCCTTGTTGTTTTATACATGTTCCAAATTACTCAGCCTCAAGCAGAACAGGAAGAAAATAAAGAGTGCATTAGATTTCAAGGCCAGCCTGAACTGCATAATGAGACCCTGCCTCAAAAAAGTTAATAAAAGGGGGTGGGGGATGAGTAGGGAAAATAAAAAGGAGATAAAATCTGAGTGAATTAATTTTACTGTTTGTTAACAATGGTGGACTAGGGTGGTGCTAAGGGAGAACTAACAGTGTAGGGTTTGTGTCATTTCTGAGAGGCTCAGGCTCAGAAAACTGCACAACACATGGGCTGTCCAGGCATTGCATAGATACTGCACGAAGCAGTCCACTCTCAAAACCACAAGCCCTGCCCTCTGTTCCTCAGACGTCCTGGGACTTTCACTCACAAAAAGAATTCAACTAGAAAGAGATTGCTATAGTTTGGACTTGCTCTGAGTGAGTTCCCCAAAGATTTCAGGGCTTGACCCCAATTTCCCAGGACTGAGAGGTGCTGGAACATTTCAGAGGTGGGGCCCAACAGGAAGTAATTAGGTTACTGGAGTCATGGCCCTCAGAAGAGATTAATGATGGTCTTCAGGAATAGATTGCTAGCAAAAGAACAAGCCTGGTCCCTGACTCCCTCGCTTCCTGTCTCACTGTGTGGTCCTCTGTGTATGCGGCAGGCTTTCTTTCCCTTTCTCCGCCATGTTGTGATGTGCTTAGGGCTGTTTTCACCAGAGGCCAAACAGATGAGGGAGCTTAGCCTGGGACTGTGAGCCTCCAAAACCGTGTGCTCTTTTCCTTACAAAACACCCAACTTTGGATATTTGTTAAAGGAACAGAAAATAGACTCAGACAAGGATCTATACCTTCCTAGATTCTCCTCAGGAAACATAGCCCTACTGTTTCCATCAGGTCTCTGAGCGATATTAATGCCACGCAAGTGGCCTGAAGACACCAGAGAACAGTTGCATTAGATAGACTCAGGTTCCCCATTCCCTATTCACTTGAAAATCATATATCTTCATTTTGTTTTTGTTCACACAGAGAAAATAACTCTGATAACTTTAGTCCTTCAGCATTCCTCAGGGAACAGGAATAGGAACAGCACATATCAAATCTTGTTTACAGTCACTGCCCTCCTAAAATATGATGCATCTGTCTGCCATCAGCGTTGGTGATCTCATATTCATTTCCACAAAACCAGTACGTAAGTTTTATTTTCTGTCTTGTTCCCCTCAGCTAAACTTGCATTTTTTTAGTGATTTCTCAAGATCTTTAAAATGCCTATTGTCATTAGCCTTTTATTACTCTTCCCGGTCAAGCGATAGCATGAAAAATTTACAACCTCAGCTCTCCCCAGAGTCATCTATGTGTGTAATTGTGTTTAATTATGTTTAGAACACTATTTAAATATAAATTCCCAAAGAGGAAAGACGAGACTGGGATGTGTGGCTTAGAAAAGCAAAGGGTACTAGGTTCAGGCATTTTACTGCATAGGTCACCAGTGAGTGGCCGAAAGGTGTCCGCATGGCAGGCTGACATGCTAGGGTCAGTGCAGTTTAAGTTGAGACCAAAACAGCCCAGACAACTCTTCTCACACTGAGCTGCAGCTTCAGACCCTTCTAGAAATTCTTCCCAAAACTTACTTAGAGCAGAACCTTGTGCTGTTTTTCTGAGCAGTCAAGTCACACAGCTATTTAGGAAAGGCCTCCAAGCTGCAGCAAGGGAGCCTTTTGTGGTCCAAACATCCTGGGGGTCCAACAGAGGCTCATGAAAACCATCTTGTTGGGACTCAGAGAGCATCGCATTGAGAGCTCTTCAGCTAAGGGTGGGAAGTGGCTTAGTGAAAGGAGCGCAGGATGGGAGGCCAGGATCTGAAGCGAGCTCATCTCTGCTCTGGGGCTCAGTGACTTCTTCTGGAAGTGGAACTGGGTGGGGATTTTCACAGCCTTTCCAAGTGGACCATTCATCTTTTTACTTTCTTATGGATAAAGTAGTATAGATATTTATTTATTAGATTTGTTCCACTCTACCAATTCCTACAGTTTAACAACAAAAATCAGCTGAGGAAAAAGTGATTGGAGAAAATAATGATTAAGACGGAGTTTCAGCATTTTAGTTTTCCTGTCGTTCATATATCTTACAGGGGTAACTACAAGCTAGCAGATATACTTACAATAACATAGGCTTGTCAAAAATATTCTTGAGTTTCTTGTGTGACCTAGCTGAAGGTGACTCATCTGCTTTAGATGACTTAGCCATGCAGGGCCACAGTCCTGGGGGTCCAGCGCAGAGTCCCAGCCCAGTGCAGCAGTGGACAGGTGCCATCGTCAGGACTGCTTGGCAGGTTCCTTTTCACGTGTTATTGCCCTCATTCAGCAAATATTTATTTAGCTGTCAGAAGTATGATGATGAATCACTGTTGTGCACTATTTAAACAAACAGGCCTGACCTCTGGGCTTTCTTTTCCTTGTTAGTAGCTAGTTCTTACCTGTTTTGTGTAATTGTTTACAGAACTTTGGGTTGGTGGGCCTTAGTCAGCAATCAATACCTACTCTTAATAGCTTCATCCATTCCTATAGAGAGGATCCTCTGCAACCCTAGCTCTTTCCTGTCATCCTCACTGGTACCTTTGTCTCCTGTGTGTTCCCCTGAGTTTGCTCCCCATTTCCATCACTCTCCATATCCCTCAGTATCACTACGTGGGTATCTTGGCCTATTATTTATTTATTTTTGGTATTGGGAATCAAACTCAGGACCTCACACTTGCCAGGCAGGTGCTGTGCCACTGAGCTATCTCCCTGGCCCCAAGAATCTGGTTGTCTCTGCATAGAGTTCCCTCTCTCTCATCCAGTCCTGGATCAGTTGTCGGAGCCCCTATAAATTATTTTGTTCTCATTCGGTTAGTTTCCATGGTGAGGCACAATGCAGAAAAGAGCAATGCTTGGGGGCTGAAGTTCACAGAACACTTGTCATGGGACTAGAGGCTCTTAAAGGAAGACAATAAGGTTGTCCATAGATTTAATGGAGGGACAGCAATTTCACCTTCCTCTGCACAGAGAGAGCTTGCCTTCATTTCTGTGCAGAGATTGAGTAAATGTTCCACAAAGGTTCTGCTCTATGCACTGTATTTAACTTACTTTCTTTTTTTTTTTTTTAATAAGAGGCTTTCTTTCCCTGTCTCAGTATTTTTCTTCTACTTCCTGTCCAGAAATTGCCAACAATATGCCTCTGCCTGGCCAGCAAGGGATGGAAACACACTAGGAAATACGGGGCAGAGTGGATGAGAAATGACATTGCGGGCCAACTTGTTCACCCTGTCAGGAGATGACAGGACATCACCCTAAAGACTTGGAAGAAATTTGATGATCAATTCACCAGCTGTGGAGATTACATTTTTCTCTGATTTAATTAGAAGGGTGTCATGTGTGTGAAATCAAGGCATCTATAAACACACTGGGACAGGGCCCGTCACACTGGTCTGCCTATTTCTTACCCATGGCTGACCCCACAGATGACTGTTTCATCTGTGGGCATGATGACAGCACCCCCACGCTCTGTCCCCAAAATAGCTACTGTCACTAAGTGTATCTGTGTGACACTGGGCACACCATCCACGACCAGATCTCTGCTTTCAAGCAGTCAACAATATAATTGTGGGGACCAGACAAAGACAAATGTAGCATAGAAAACTAGTACAAAGCCATATATCACTCAGTGACGAAATGTGTGGTTTTTGCAGTTTGTTTTGACTGGTACTCATAGAATTGTCAGCAATCGATAAAATGCTTGCTGGTGATATCAATATGTCATCAAAATTAATAGCACACCATGGTGGAGCTCCATTTATTTGCTCATTCAACAAGTACTTATTAAGCACTTGCTCTAATCATATTTTGAAATTGTATGGAACTTTGCAGTTTGCAAAACACTTTCATAAACATTGACTCATTTGATTCTTACGAGGTGGAAAGGCAGGACTACAGAAGATGAACAAGAAGCTTGGGGAGACTGAGCATTGTCCACAGATTACATTGTTCAGCTTGAGATCCGAGTCTGTGGCTTCTAACATTCTCCATGTGCTGTCTGCCAAAATGCCCTCTAAACTTAGCTGCTGACAATGGCAACAAGTGTAAGTCATGTGGCCAGCTATGGCACGGGCACAATTCTGAGTCCCTGCCTCATGTACAGTTACAGATTTTTTTTACAGCTATCTTTCTACTACTTAAAATAAGAGTCATAGGAATGGCAGTTGTAAGTTTTGTGTAGATCTGCACGTGCACTTCCCTGGCCCTAGAGCTTGGCTGCTTTTATCTTTGACCCTTCTGTGAGATGAAGACCAAACTGTTGATTGGTGGGCTTTGTGAATCTCTCCAGAGGTGCAGAAGAATCTTTACAAGCTCACCTCAATTTCAGACTGAGGGGTAGGGTTATTTGTACAACCTTCCCAGCCTCCTCGTCCCTCAAGTACTGATCAGAGTGATGATTGAGGGCACTTGGGGTGGGGAAAAAGGGGAGGCAGAGAGCTGGGCTATGAACACAGCCATGTGTATTCACGTGTAAGGTAGACATAGTGATGCCAATGTGTTTTCTTACTTTATTCCGTATCATAGATAACTATATCCCAAGGGACCAGGGTTCTAGAACTCAGGCTTCAAGATTCACCACAAATCTTAGCATGGATGCCTTTTTTAGTACCAAGGCAGAATTGATCTTCTCATTTTTTTCTTCCCTCTCTCTCTTCCCTCTCTCATTTATCTTTTCCTTTACTTCTTTTCATTCCCCCCTTTGTCTTTTATCCTATTCTGCTTCTCTCTTTTTCTTCCTTTTGTTTCTATGCTTTAATTTTCCCCTTTCCATAAATTCACATAAAACATTATTGAAACCACAGGATAGCTTGGATAATTGTACTGCTGATTTCTACAGGTCTACTAAAAGGAATGGTTTAAATTTTTTGGAAGTTTTTAAAATCAATTTTGCATGCTTATGACTGGTAATCTGAACAACTAATTTGCAGACAATAATATGCAATATAACAGCCATTGTTGAAATCATATCATTTTGTTTAGAGAAATTCTTTATCATTTTAATGGTTTCTTTTACTATTTCTATTTTCTTAAAAAAATATTGAAGCTAATCACATTGTAGATTCTTTTATTTTAAAAAAAGCGTACAACAATATCTTCCAATTGTTCAGTGTTTTTCTCCAACCCTTTTGAAAAACCAAATTATCACTTTCCTTACCCAATATCAGAATCCTTGAGACTTTTCCAATGGAGACTCCTTCTTCTACCTCACTTATCCAGGGGACCCCGCGGTGGAATGGACATTCCTTGAGGGGCAGGTGGCTGTTTTATGCTTCCTGCTATTGCATACTGTCCTTCAGACTCAGCCCTGCTTGGAACCTTAGCACATCACTTTCCCTGGACTTGGTAATCATCCTGGGTGTCTCTAACGACCACATGGACAACCCACATAGCACCTCAACCTCAAAAATTCTTTATCTTCTTACATAAAACTCTTCGTTGAAAACCCATTCTGGATGCCTTGGCCTTAGCTTCTCCAAGGAAGGTCTCATTCCAAGGGATTGCTTCACCTTTAGAGCATTTGCTTGGCCCTTCGCTCTGCCCACACCCTCCTCTCCTTCTTGTTCTTTCAGTGTCTTCTTTATGCCCTAGCTGCTCTTTAATTTGGTGAGTGTGTGATACAGAAGCTGATGTTCCCTAGATGCCCATTATGTGCCAAGCTCTGTGTGTTTTCTCTCTCATCCTCACAGCAACTCTACAGACATAGGTTTATTGCTGTCTTCACTATACAGGTGGAACTCTTCAGCTTGCCACATTCTTATCAACCATGCTACAAAGCCAGGGCTGCCCTTGGAGCTTGCTATTAGCCTTCATGGTAAACCCTGCCATCTTGCTCATGCCACTAAACTCCTGTGCCCTTCCCTTCCATCCCTGCCATGCATCCCTAGCTCCTTTGCCTGACCTTCACATTTTTCTGTGCCATGGCCCATTTGCTCCCCTCCTTACCCTTCAGGCTGAACTCCATCCAACCAGTTGCACTCTGCCCTCAAGCCTTTGCTTGTGGGACTCCAGATTCATGCTTTAAAAATTATTTAAAGCAAAGGTTGAAGTCTAATCTTAGGGCACCTATTATGCTCCACCAGGCTACCTTGAGCAGCCTTGTCTTTTCTGTAGCCTTTAAATGGCTAGAAGCCATGCTCTAAAAATATGAGCAAGCAGAAGATAAACCATGGAAAACAACTCTGCACAATAGAGACCCAGTGAAAATTCTTCTGGAAACATGTTTGCCTGTCACTGTTCCATGCCTACTTTCATTCAAGGCAAGAGCCACCAATAGAACAAAGGCCACAAATACCCTAAGGTGAAATGTGAGTTGTAGGAGCAGCCTCACCTCCCCCCGCCCCGTACCAGTGTAAAACTCACCTCAACTTCGGCAGTGTGTGCTGACAGAACTCAGGTCCATGGACCAGTCACAGTATTGAGGCCCATGAAATCATGCCACAGTCATCAAAACAATAACTGTTGCCTCAGCTGGCTTGAAGTGCAGCCACTCCTACTACATTAATTAATTAATTCATTCATTCATTCAAATAGTTCTTGAGCACCCTGAGCTAAACAATGAGAAAATTATTAAAATAAGGCATTTGAAGTGGGCACTGTTTATGTCCTTCAGTGACTACAAATTTCATTTCATATTTAGTGTCAGAAAATTGTATTGAAAACAGAAGAAGTTGGGTACTTCAGATAGAATGAGCCCAAAGGAAAGAAATGGCTAGAGAATGTACCTCGTGATACTCTTTTTGTGCCATTTGCGAATGCACAGGAGAGAGGCGGCTGCCCCTGATGGGAGGTCGCTTTAGTTGATCAGTATGGGCAACGTCATCCATCAGAAGTGCTTGTGCTTCTTTCAAGTGGCAAAATGCAGGCTTATTATAATAAAGTTACAGAATGTGAAAAATAATAAATTAGAAGACACATACTTAATATGTACTTATAGTGGACTGCTGGACTGTGTTGGATTATTTTGCTGAATTCATACATCTATAGTATTTAGATATCATTGGAATACCCATCTCTGACAGGACTAAACAAACAAAGGGGAGACAAAGGAAGGACCACTTTGTATATACAGAATAGTTAGGATAGATATATAGCTACTTTCGCTTAACTCAATGAGAAGAAAGATTTGTACTAATAGTGTTTGGACAGCTTCTTGTACTATGGATAACCACTAGGAAGATGACAATGTACAATGTATAACAATGTACAATGTATTAATTATTGAAACTATCCTATTAATTAGCTTTGAAGCTATCTCATTGATATTGTTTCTCAATTTAAAAAAATATGTACTTATAAGTATTATGTACAACACATAGAGGCTATCTATAGCAATAACTATATCTACGTCTATCTAGCTCAATGTCTAAATACAAGCATTTAATTTTTTTCACTATACTCCCTTCCAGTGTGTTTTGTTACTTCTTTCTCTAGAATTAAAAAAGAAAAACAAAATACCCATATATAACCTAGGCTCCGTGTGATTGCAGCCCAGATCCTTTTAGCTCATCTGGCATTCCTCAGTGGGATGTAGAATCTCCCAGGTGTCCCTTGCTCCTCCCCATGGACCCATTCTTTACGATGAGGTTTAGTTTTAATAGCTTAAGTTAAGAGATTGATTATATAAAAGCTTCTGATTTATCCTCAAGCCAAGTGCATGTACATATTTTTGGAAGCTCTTGCTGGCAATTTTCAGAGGGCCAGACTGAGAGTCTAACCAGTATGCCTAAGCAGGGCTTGACCACAGAGGTGTTGCACATTCCTTTCAACAGCACTCGAGCGTAGAGACCTAGGATACACCCCTCCTCCACTTGGACTCTGAATAAGGGGACAGAAGTCTGTGCACCCTCACTTCTACCTCCTCTCTGCTGCGGTCCTGAGCCTCCTACCCTTTAGTGCCTTGACCTCCTCTTTCCAGGTCATCTAGAGGTCAGGTAGGGAGCTACTGCTGCCACAGTGAAAAGGGGAGACAGCGTGGTAGCGGGGTGACAAAGATGCTCACTACTGTTGTCTGGCTGGAAGCATTGGCGCTTGCTTTGCTTTCCCTAAGCAAAGTAAGATGGAAAGAAATAACTAGAAAATGGCTTGTTACACCCATCCAGCCTGACAGCCGACAGGTGAGTTAGCAAATGCTACATTGTAAGGAATTGCAGGCTATTTTCTGCAAAGTGGGCAAAGACTCTGGGATTAACGACTGAACAGCGTGATAGATGTTGCTAAAGAAGGCCATAAATTACTAGCCATAAACCTGGCAAAGCTTATCTGATTGTATGATGCAGTCTGGGGTGCTAACACATTCCCAGCGCTGGTTGGCGGTGGAAGAAGGCGTGAGGGTGGGGGTTGATGCAGGAGCTGGCAAAGCACACCGCTGGCCGGAGGGTGCAGATGGTGAGCCTGGCAGGCATCCAGCGCTGGAGACTAGAAGCAGCAGTGCTGCTGGCCTGGATTTGCCTTCCCTGAACTGCAGTGCTTGATCAGAGGTGCTTTTAGAAGAGCCAAACTTAGCCTTGGCCACACCGGGAGGGCCCGCAGCCTCCTTCGCCTCACCTGGCCAAGGGAACTGTCCTTCTGTGTAAGTCATAGGGTCAGATCCAAATCATTTCCAGTTCAGTCTTAAAGAGCAAGATGGACATGGCAGAGAAGAGGTGGAAAAAGCATGTGGCTTGATTTCTGCCTCTAACTTGCCCTATCAAGGACCCTAGACCCAGCCAATTCTGTCTGATCTAAATGTAACCCTGCCAAGGACACCCGAGCCATGACCATGGCTCCATATTCTGTCCAATCTCCAGCCAGATCCTGGTCCTGCTCTCCCGTCCCAGTCTCCCCAGTCAGAGCTTTTCCCTCTTCAATAATCACAATAAAGGAGGAAGGAGAAAAGAGGGAAAAGAAGATCAAATGGAGAAAAAGACAAGAGCAGGATGGGACCACGGTAGGGAAGCAGTCAGGGCTGCGAGAAGAGTGGCGCCTTCGTTCCCAAGGCCATTTCCCCAACTCCATCCCAGATATTGCCTCAAACACGACACTGACTAGCTGCTACCTCTACTGGTAGACATGTCAGTGAGATGGGAAGCTGCCCTCTGCCTTCCCCCCACTCTGTCCATCGTGCACACATTCACAGACACCTACAATTTTGTGCACATACTTTTCCAAAAGTGTCAAGTAACAGGCTCACCAGAGTGGCACTTTTTCCTGCCTTTCCTGTAGTGTGGATGGTAGCCTGCCTGAGCAGTGATGACCTTGGGAAGCAAGGGACACCATATAGCAGTGAAGTAAGCCTTCCAGGCTGCTTGGCTACAGAGGCATGGACAGAGACCAGAAAAGCACAAGAGCTAGGCTCTGCATCAAGATAAAGAACAAGGTTTGGCTCAGAAGTTTGGGGTACCTTGGACCAGAGAGATAGCTCAGCAGCTTAAGCATCTGCCTGGCAAGTACAATGTCCTGAGCTTGATACCCAATACTGCTAAAAATAAAAAAACATTGGGGGGATACCTACTATGTTCCACAAGGGATTCAGTTATACACAAAGTACACATAAATCATCACTCATAGAATTTAGTCAGCACTTTGGAAAACTATTGATAACACTTACCAAGCACTTTTTGCTCCCTGCCTTCCAGAGTCACTGTACCATGTCACTTTCTAACCCTCTATGTTTGATGGAGCTATGTGTCTTGTGAGTAGAGGTGATGTGTGTCACTTGCAGGATAGAGCCATGTTTCATTGCCAAATTGAGACCTTTCAAACACTGAAGTTTCTCAGTGTTCTATTAGCCTGGATCTATGGGTGACTAAAATAAGTAGTCTTCTGCCTGACTTGCAATGAACATGTAGCATGAACAAGACAATCATGACTGATACACGTTATGAGGCACCAACCTCTTTTTTCAGAATTTGTTTTGCATGAAGCCCAGAGTGAGGCACTGCATATAGATAGAAACATGTGTATCATATTTATTAGATAGCCATGGGGCCGGGGATATAGCTCAGCAGAGTAAGTGTTTGCCTGGCAAGCACAGGGTCCTGAGTTCAATCCCTGGTACTGTAAAAAAAAAAAAAAAAAAAAAGAAAAGAAAAAGAAAGAAAATAGGGAGCCACAGCCTGGTAGAGCAGCAAATTTATGCACACTAGGAAGAAGCCAACTAACATTTTAAACTCTGCTTCTCAATAAATGTGGTTGCTGATAGCAAGTCAGCAGCAGAGACAGGTTAGATTGTGGAACAGAGAGTAAGGACCAGACCTGGGAGGGCAAGTGTGGCCCGGCAGGATGGGGAGGGAGACTCCCAAGGTTCTGGACTTGAGCTGGGTGTTAAGGGGTAGATTAGGTTTAAGGGGGTATACAGAGATGCACAGAGCACTCTGGGTGGGAGAGTCACAAGGTTTGGGGGACGAAGAGGACAGCTTCAAGGGCAGTCAGTATAAACACTGGTCCCCACACAGCCATAAGAAGTATAAGTGGGAAGGGTGACAGTGTTCCGAAGCCAAGTCATTTGGGAGTTGCAGGTGCTGGTGGGGGAAAGAAAGGGTGGACCAAGGCAAGTGACCCAGACTTGCCACGGGCTGTGTTAGAGACATCTTCATGTGGGGCACTCTGTCTCCAACCAGCAGCCATTTCTCCCCCTTATTCCCTGTGCAAAGGTAATAACCTGTCACCAGAACAAATAAAGTCTGATTTACATGAAATTTAATGCTAGGCACTTTCTTTTATTCCGCAGCACTGCAGTGGTACAACCGCAATGCCTGCGCATGCAGACCTGCTGTGTGCAGCAATAGGATTACACTGGATAGAAGTTCAGCAAGAGATTATTTTTCTGTGACAGGGTCTATGCTCTGGACAGGGAGTCTCAGTTGGCTCAGCAATGCCCCACCTGTTTGAGACAGTGGGAGGAGGGGAAGGGAGGGAGCAGTGCAGTTAGAAGTTTGATCGGTTCCTCAGCCCTGCTCCTTGACCCTCAGCCTCCTTGCGATGTGCCTCCCACCTTGGCAAGCAGCGTCAGCACCCTCCGTATGCAACTGTGGCCATTGCCACTTGCCACCTACAACTACATTCACTGAGGAGCAACCAGAACCGCGCTAAGCAGTGTGGTTCTAAAGATGCAGCCACTGCTACAAAAGAATTTATAGTTAATGAGGTCAGAATCTCACATAAAACATTTTTCTGTATCTCTATCACTATCCCTGCTGCACCTCCCTAAGCCGATAAATATTTTGTGAAATTCCCCGGCCTTCCCTGATGCTCTTGCTTACACTTGAAAAGTCTGCATATATCCTACTTCCTTTTGAAAACCCAGCCCACACACCACCACTTCCATGAGCCTTCTTCAACCCTTGTACCAGGACACAGCTCTGCGTGCTCTGCTCCCTATTCATTCTGATGACACCTGAGGCTTAGTACTCACCTCTCCACGCAGGAATTGAGGCATTTTTCTACCTCTGCACTCTGTAAAACCGTTAAGGCTCAGTTTAAAAACTCCAGTAATTAGGAAAGAAAGACCATTCATTCTTTCTTAAACATGTCCCCTGGGGGTTCCAGTTCATTCCTCCACACCTTATGGGGTACACTTAGGACTGTGTAGTACTCTAATCTGGTAGAGGAAGGGAGTTCAGGCAGAGAGCTTTACATCTTCAGAGGCTTAGTCTATCAGATGAGAGAGTTCAGGTCCAGCTCTAGTGGTGAGAAGAATCCAGGGAGGAATTTGGGACAGCAGCCTGCAAAGAACTCAGTGACTTACCCTGTAGTTCACCAGATTCTCAGTGTTGCCCTGCTCTGTCCTTGCTTTAGGAGCTCACCAAGTGTAAGAGTTGTCTTTTTATTTAAAATGTTTAGATTCACTTATCTCCATCTTACCCCATGATAGTTCCAGAGAGACCTCTCTGTTGCCCAACACACACAGGACACTTGCTATTCTCTCGGTGACTTGTTGCCTTCCAGACTGGAATCCTGGGGTACCTTCCCTTTGATCTCTTGGTGTCTGATCTCACACTATCCAACATTAGTCAGTCTGGGTCCTCAAGGAGTAGAGGACCCTGAGGTCTTGGGGGGCTGGGGCTGGGGGATCTGGAACTGCCAATGAGGGGCAAGGAAGGAGCCTGGCAGCTGTGTCCTGGGCTTTCTCCATGCGGGCTGCATTAAGATAGAGGCATTTTCTGAATCTCTGACCATTCCACAAAAGGGCCTTTTCTGGCCTGTATTTGACCATCAGCCGTAGCTAAGCAGCACCAGGAGGGAAATCCACTGACCCAAGTGCTAAACTCCAGAGCTTATTAGAAACAAGTTTCAAATTTTTCTGCAGGGGAAGCTTATCCATGCCACTGCTCATGCAGACAGCTATGAGTGGGCTGTCAATATTCCACGTAGTCACTGTGTGACCTTTAGCAGGTTACTCCACCTCCTTGAGCCTGTGCTTCTTTCTCTGTCGTATAGGGGTGAAAAGTTGCAGTGACCAGGAAAACATTTTTCTCTGTCTCTATCACTATCCCTGCCGCACCTATTGGCAGTAGGTGGGAAAGACCACCCATGCAAAGTAGTGGGTGGCTGGCTGAACAAACCCACCCCCTAAGGAGTTTAATAGGGGTCACTTGCCAGATGCAGGAAGGGGGGTGAAAGAGGCAGCCAGACCTGCCAGGGGAGCCCAGAGTAGATTCAAGAGGGAGCTGAGGACAGGGGTGGGGGAACACTTCAACCACAGGACACCAAGATAAGAGCAAGATGAAGAGGCTGATAGAAAAAGTAAACAAGATTGAAAAAAGAGATTAAAATGGAGAGGGAGGCAAGGCACTACTGGGAACTATTAATAGATCACAATACCCACAGGATGGATGCTGTGGATGGAGAAGTAAAAGCAGTGTAAGAGCCCAATGGACAGAATGTAAAAATGACATAGTCACAGAATGCAAGTGTTCCTTAGGTAGATACCCAGGAACAGGAAAAGAGAGAATGCAGTGCTGTGGTGGGAGGGGAGACCTTGGGTCTCAGTCTAGCCCCTCCTTTGCTGCCCCTGACTTCGGCCCCTAAAGACATTGACAACAGTTTGGTCCTAGCCTTTCAAGGTCAAGGAAGACTCAGGACATAGGAGAACCTGTACTGTAACATCATGTAACCTCAGCGGTGTCCCACTAAGACAACAATATGCAATATATTAATTATTGAAACTGTCCTACTA